>ML660211.1:1054601-1134584 GCA_007570785.1 Antilocapra americana | reverse complement strand
ACACACACACACACACACACACACACACACACACACACACACACACACACGTTTTTGGTTTTGCCGATATCTTCTCTCCCTTATTCTTTACCCACATGTGAAGTTTTCCTTTAACTTTCAGTTACTTCATATTACCCATCATTAGGCTGTGAGCTTATTAAGGACAAGGATGTTGTGTATTCAAACTTTATCATCAATACCTAGCAGCATATCAGGCACATAGTAGGAGATAAGTAAATGTCACGTGGATTTGCACTCCTGTGTGGACTGAGTGTAATAGATCCTGTAAGGAGGTTTGCCTAGTGTGCTTGAGGGGTAAGTGAGCAAAATGTGAGTCACACCAGGGAAAGTCTGGTCTCTGGGTACACTCTGAAGCAGCCTTGGTGAACCCCTGCCCCCTGTCCCACATGCCACTGGCTCTGAGCAGCAGGGGTGGGGCAGTAGCATTTCACGTGTACTTGTCCGGCAGGCCAGCCACTACTTTGGTCTGTTAACAAGCACATCAAGCCCTCTGGCCCTCTCGGAGATTCCTTAGCTATCTGGGATATTTCTGTAGACACTTTGTCGCCTAATTAGCAGGATTGGATTCTGTTGCTTGAAAACATGAGCACTAATCAATAATGTCTCAGAATGCAGTAATGTGATTACAGCACATCTCTAGGCCACCCTAAGGCTATGCATTGCTGTACCTTTAATTGTGGAAGAGTATGGAAGAATGTATGAATGAGTATGTGTGATTCAGAGTTTCACAAATTTTGTGTCAGATCGGTTTTAGTTCCAAAGTACGTAAATGAAGTTATTTTGATGTTGATTCAATATGTTTTAATTGTAGACTATAAATAGTGATACTGCATATTGCACTGCATTTTCAACATTTAAGTGCCTTGACATGTTATTTCATCTGATAATTTCAAAAACCCTAAAAAGAATAGGTATAATTTATGGCTTTCATGCTAATCAGAGAAAGTACAAACCTAGACATAGGTGCCTCATTCTTAATTCATGCTCTGTCTAAAGATTATTCTCTGTGTTCTTACTTAAGCTATGGTTGCTCTTCAGTATGTGGACATTATATGGCTTTGCTATCTACACTTATTTCTCCTTTTATTTAAGGGTCAGAAGTATTGGGTCTCTGGGCATTTTTAGCTTGACTGACAGGAAGCATCTGTAAATTGAATTATTAATGAGATGTGTCAAGTCATCTCTACTGTATGAAGACCGCAATAGCGCTTAGCCATTATTCACATATTTAGTTTTCAGTATATTCCTTGAAAACTAAAAATATCTATTTTTTAATTTAGACCACCCTTCTTAACAGCATAATAAAAATGATTTTTAAATTTTATTTGTTCATAAAGTCTCAAAAAAAAACCCCTTGAATTTATTTCCCACTAACAGTGTCTTTAAGAGATGATAATATGACAGAAAAGCTTCACTGAAAAGATCTGCACTTATTGTTATAGAATCATAATAATAAGTTACAACTATAGTAATAGAATTCTGTGCTTACCTGCACAATATGCCATTTCCTGATAGTTCACCAACAGCTTTTCAGATATTATAAGTTCTAATTTTGCAGAAATTGTTTCTGTAACTTATGGATACACTGCAGAAACAAATGAAAATATAGAAAGAAGAATATGTGAGAAAATATCAGATTCTAGTAATACTTAGTGATCTTATATCTATTCATAAAGGAAAAAGGGGTTTTTATAACTGGTTCAGGTTCTATTTGGAAAACCTACCCATGGTCGCTCTTTATTTCTCAAGGTTCCACATACAAATTTTCAGGTTTGATCTGAGTGATGCTATTTTCAGAAAATCTGGTGATACTGAAATCATGCATATCAACTTCTGGAGCATGCTTTTGAATAATTGGTTTCTCATTTTAGTGAGGGACATTCAGAAGCACATTAATATTCTTATGTCACTAAGATGTGAGTGATGCATTATCATGGTAGTTTCACAAATGATGCCCTGGAGTGTTCAAAAGTTAATGCCATCCAGACACTAATTAATTACATCCAAATGGTTGTGAAATATTTAACTTGATTAGAAAGTACATTTAAAAATATATTTACTTCTGGGAAACCATATGGAAACATATACCATTTATTAACAAAACCTAGAATCAGACATCTTGAATTGACCTCATGTTAAACAATTTTGAAGAAATCTGCCAACAGTAGCATTGAATTTTTACTGTTGATGTGACTTTAATCCTTTCCAGAGACTAGTTGAACCTTTTAATGGACAACATAAGAATTTTTATATTAACACATGGTATTATAGGACATAGATGATATAGAAGGCTTAATTTACTCATGAATTCTGCTTAGATTATGCTGTCATTTGGATAATTCAGAAAACTGAGAGGGAGATTGATGGTACATTGCAAATTTAATTTTTGAAATGTTGTATATAAGGGCTTATCATACGACAGACATTAGAGCTCTAAATGCAGAGGGAGAGAAGCATTGCAAAGATATTGCGGCAACTCCATTGGCCGTTTTATTGTAGAGTAGTCTTTTATCACTCTGTATTATTAAAATATCATACTCTTAATTAGATTAATTCTTTAGAGCAAAGCAGTACCCAAACAAACAGTGTTCACTGGCTCACAGTCTGGTACTCTGGCACAGGGGTGATAATGTGGGTAATTGCTTACTCTATACAGAAACAAATGAAGAGATCCATTTGATGAGGTGGTATCTTTCAGTTAGAAGAATCTGAATAGAACACTGTTCCTGTTCTCAGGATCATCATAAACTCTGTATTTCCCTGTTCCCTCTTACTCACCCTGCATGTGTGTGTGCATGCTAAGTCGCTTAAGTTGTGCTAAGACTGTGCGACCCTGTGGACTGTAGCCCTCCAGGCTCCTCTGTCCATGGGATTCTCCAGTCAAGAATACTGGAGTGGAATGCCATGCCCTCCTCCAGGAGATCTTCCCGACCCAGGGATTGAACCCACATCTCTTATGTCTCCTGCATTGGCAGGCGAGATTTTGTTGTTTTTGTTTTTCACTTTTAGTGTCACCTGGAAAGCCCCTTCCTCACCCTATCACATACCTAAAAGATGGCCACATCTTTTACATGGTTCACTCATGTCTAAGAATCATTAAATACCTGTTTAGTCTCTTTGGGTAGAAGCTTTGTTTTCTCTTACTAAGTGGGTATTATTGGTAAAAAATAGCACATTTCTTTTTCTATCAGGCTTTTTCCTATGCTTTCATGAGGGTATTAGAAACTTGTGAGAGGATGTGATGCAGGAAGATTATTTCTGAGGATGAGACAAATGTTCCTGGAAGTATCAGTTTGAAGGATTTGGGGCTGAGGAAGAAAAAAGTGAAGAGGGAAAATAGTAGGTGATAAAGAAATGATTCACGAGTCTGTCTAGGACTGTCTGGGGGTGGGAAGGAGAATGTCTGTGGTTTTTTTTGTTTTGTTTTACTGTAGAGTGAATGAGAACATCCAGCTGAACATGTATTTCAAACAATATTTAGACTCACATTTCTGAATGAAACAGGACTATGAGAACTATAAAAACATTAGTAAGAGAAAAGAAAGAAATAAACAAAAAGGAGACCAGGTAGGAAAATAAGCAAATTAGGTACATTGTATTTTAAAAATATCATTAGCAAATCTCATTATCTTACATACTGGCCATCAGGAAGTTGTAAAAAACATCTAAAAACAGAATTAAGGTGGAAAATATGACAGTACTAACAAGAAACTTTTTCCAAATAAGCAGTCAAGTATTTTATTCAGTCCTTTTTGTTCCTTATAATATTTGTACATCCTTTCAAAACTTGAGCCAGTGAGGAAAGAAATAATATTCAGTGTAGCTGAGAACTTTTGACTCATTCAGGCATTTTAAGAAAAACTTCTGACTCAGTGGTATATTCTAAAGAAAATCTAAATCACAGCCTTGGCTTCTGTTTTTATGCTGACTTTTAATGAATTCATTGTAAGTCCATAAAGATGCTGAGACCCAATTATATTTGTTAAAGAAAAGTGTTAGCTAAATAATTCATTGCTATTCGCCTATACTTTCTCTTTTTCAATTCCTAAATCCTGTCTAACCTTTGAACATATTCTTTCTGATTTCATTAACTTTTAACTTTCTTGTTATTTTTAAGTGGTTCTTTAGTTGCTTCCCTGTGATAGTTCTCTGAGTGCAGGAAACATGTGTTCAAAGATGAATGTTCAGTGTGTAACTTAAAATTTATCACATGTGATGAATTATTTTAGAATTAAGATAATTAAAAATAGCATGTTAGTAGAGAAAAGCAGGACTAGGTCAATCGAGAAACTTTTTTTTCTTTAAATTAATATCTCTTGATCATTCAAATTAGTTACTTTAGTAGAGAATTAAATAAAACCCATCAAACTGGTGGACAGGTGAACAGACAGATACTGTGAACCTTCAGAGAAGCCAAGTGTCCTAAAGGCAATAAGATCAGTTACTTAGATTTTCTTTAATCTCTTTTTTTTATGAGAGTTTTAAAAAATATTTTTGCTGCAAAAGAAAATGGTGCAAGCCTAATAATGGCCTTGATGATTTTTAAAAATTTTATTTTGCTCACACCAAAGAACCCAGTATCTAGAAACTATTGTCTGACACTAGTGTTGAAATTTTGTTTTTTAATTTTCCTTACTTTATTGTGTTGGTTTTGCCTTACATTAACATGAATCCACCATGGGTATATATATGCTCCCCCTCTTTTGAGCCATTCAAGTCTAACAGCATTTTTTAGTGATTATTTGTCTTATGCTCTTTCTTGTTAGGTTGCTCAATTTAAAATGGCCAGAAGCAAAAACAACAATACAGTATATTAACGCATGTATATGGAATTTAGAAAGACGGTAACGAGAACCCAACATGCGAGACAGCAAAAGGAACGCAGATGTATAGAATAGACTTGTGGACTTTGTAGATGAAGGTAAGGGTGGGATGATATGGGAGAAGGACATTGAAGCATGTTAATTATCATATGTCTAATCAATCGCCAGCCGAGGATTGATGCTTGGGGCTGGTGCAGCGAGATTTCCCGGGGGGGGAGGGAGGAGGGAGGGGGGCTCCGGAGGGGAAGCATATGTAAACCCATGGTGATATCATGACAATGTATGGCAAAAACAATTAAAAAAAATTAAAAAAAAATAAATAAAATGAAAATGTGAACCATGAACATACTTGCAAAATACAGTAATAATGCTACATCTCTGTTTTTGGATGTTATGCATATTTCTCTTTCAATTTTAGTTATTGATATAAGGTTACATTCTACCTGTTCTTAAAATAGAAGAATATGTGGAAGCTGTAGTTTTCAAGGTCTAATTACCTGTAAGCATGTAGTAAGGAGTGCAAGCAAGTAATGATACCAAATAAGCAATTCTACAACTTTTACAAGTGTGGTTAGCATGTGGCAAGAATATATGTGTTTAAAGCTGACTGTGTCATCTTCTTTCCTCAAGCCTTTTTGCTGTGATTATTTTTAATGTCACTTGAAATTAACTTGGCTCACTATTCGACTAGCTTAGTAATAAGTTTGAAAATGTTCAATAGTTTCTTACTTTAGATCTCTCAGAATATGTACTAATTAGATTTGTGTTTGGGAAAAAGGTAGCAGAAAATGTTACAAGGCATCACAAAGGAGTGTACGTTTATTCCTTGAAAAGCAACACAATTTGAAATATTAGAAAATGATCTATTGGCACGAAAAAGTAAAGACACCCTCAAAAATGACCATTCTATGGCAAAACTGATTGTTTTTAGAAGAGCAGATTCATCTTGTTGTTAGGTTAGAAGTGTGAATTATTCTTCCCAAGTCAGTTTTTGTCTCAGGATGTTGCAAGTAGCTGATTTCAAGTTTATATATAGCCCAGGGCTGAAAGCTAAGCCCCAAGAATTGTGACTTAAAATTTAAAGAGAACTGCCACTTATTTTTTAAGTGACTCACATACTAATATCCATGAGAACAAAACTTACTAAATTAAAGGATCATTAAATTGACTTTTTGAATGTAACTTATGTATGAATCCTTTTGAAAATCAAAATGGGGACCTTATTCTAAAGGAAATCAAGTAATCCTTATTTTATATTATGATTTTATAAATCCAGTTAGATTTTTAAAATATTTGTTACGAAATATGTACAGGTGGGGCCGTGTGCTGACTCTTATTATTAATTTAATCAATATTTATCAAAATACTACTATTTAGTTGGCATTTTGTCCACACTGAGACTAGAAGAGTAACCAGATTAGACAATGTTTTTGAACTTACTAAGTTTAAGCACATGATTATGACTGGAAGTTGTTGAGTTGCTCAGTTGTACCTGACACTTTGTGTCCCCCATGAACTATACAGCCCACCAGGCTTCCCTGTCCTTTACTAACTCACAGAGTTTCCTCAAACTCATGTTCTTTGAATTGGTGACGCCATCCAAACATCTCATCCTCTTTTGTCCCCTTCTCCTGCTGTCCTCAATCTTTCCCAGCATCAGGGTCTTTTCCAATGTGCCAGCTGTTAGCATCAGGTAGCCAAATATTGGAGCTTCATTTTCAACATCAGTTCTTCCAATTAATCGTTGGGACTGATTTCCCTTAGGATTGACTAGTTTGATTCTCTAGTGATCCAAGGGACTCTCAACACTCTTCTATAGCACCACATTTCAAAAGCATCAATTCTTCAGTGCTCAGCTTTCTTTATGGTTCAACTCTCACATCTGTACAGGACTACTGGAAAAACCATAGCTTTGACTAGACAGACCTTTGTTGGCAAAGTAATGTCTCTGCTTTTTAATATACTGTCTAGGTATGTGTTTGCTTTGCTTCCAAGGAGGAAGTGTCTTTTAATTTCATGGCTGCAGTCACCATCTACAGTAATTTTGGAGCCCAAGGAAATAAATGCAAAGTATATCAAGAGAAATACTGGGCTGGAAGAAGCATAAGCTGGAATCAAGATTGCCAGTAGAAATATCAATAACCTCAGATATGCAGGTGACACCATCCTTATGGCAGAAAGTGAAGAGGAACTAAAAAGTCTCTTGATGAAGGTGAAAGAGGAGAGTGAAAAAGTTGGCTTAAGGCTCAACATTCAGAAAACTAAGATCATAGCATCTGGTCCCATCACTTCATGGCAAATAAATGGGGAAACGGTGGAAACAGTGACTGACTTTATTTTGGGGGGCTCCAAAATCACTGCAGATTGTGATTGCAGCCATGAAATTAAAAGACGCTTACTTCTTGGAAGGAAAGTTATGACCAACCTATACAGCATATTGAAAAGCAGAGACATTATTTTGCTAACAAAGATCTGTCTAGTCAAGGCTATGGTTTTTTCAGTAGTCAAGTATGGATGTGAGAATTGGACTATAAAGAAAGCTGAGTGCCAAATAATTGATGCTTTTGAACTGTGGTGTTGGAGAAGACTCTTGAGGGTCCCTTGAACTGCAAGGAGATCCAACCAGTCTATCTTAAAGGAGATCAGTCCTGGGTATTCATTGGAAGGACTGATGCTGAAGCTGAAATTCCAATACTTTGGCCACCTGATGCAAAGAATTGACTCATTTGAAAAGACCCTGGTCCTGGGAAAGATTGAAGCTGGGAGAGAAGGGGACAACAGAGGAGGATATGGTTGGATGGCATCACTGACTCAATGGACATGAGTTTGAGTACACTCCGGAAGTTGGTGATGGACTGGGTGGCCTGGCATGCTGCAGTCCATGGGGTCACAAAGAATCGGACATGACTGAGCGACTGAACTGAACGGTTCAGTGGTTTTCCCTACTTTCTTTAATTTATGTCTGAATTCTGTCAAAAGGAGTTAATAATCTGAGTCACAGTCAGCTCCTGGTCTCATATAAGCTCTCTATAAGCTTCTCCATCTTCGGCTACAAATAATGTAATTAATCCAATTTTGTATTGACCATCTTGTGGTGTTCATGTGCAGATTCGTCTTTTGTGTTGTTGGAGTAGAGGATTTGTTATGAGCAGTGTGTTCTCTTGGCAAAATTCTGTTAGCTTTTACTCTGCTTCATTTTGTACTGCAAGGCCAGACTTGCCTGTTACTCCAGGTATCTTTTGACTTCCTTCTTTTGTATTCCCATCCCTTGTGAGGTAAAGAAGTGTTTTTTTTTTTTTTTTTTCGTGTTAATTGTAGAAAGCGTTCTAGATTTTCATAGAATTGTTCAACTTCACTTTCTCAGCATTAATGGTTAGGGCATAGATTTGGATTACTGTAATTTTGAATGGTTTGCCTTGGAAAAGAGCAGAGATCATTCTGTCATTTTTGAGACTGCACCCAAGAACTGCATTTTGGACTCTTTTGTTGACCATGTTTTCTAAGCGATTCTTGCCCACAGTTGT
This sequence comes from Antilocapra americana, assembly GCA_007570785.1. Taxonomy (NCBI): domain Eukaryota; kingdom Metazoa; phylum Chordata; class Mammalia; order Artiodactyla; family Antilocapridae; genus Antilocapra; species Antilocapra americana. Next base: position 1,126,216 of record ML660211.1, on the reverse strand, counting down.
TGATATAATGGTCATCTAAATTAAATTTGCCCATTCCTATCCATTTTAATTTACCAATTCCCAAACTGTTGAAGTTCACTCTTGCCATTTCCTGTTTGACCACTTCCAATTTGCCTTGCTTGATTCATGGACCTAACATTCCAGGTTCTTATGCAATCTTGTTCTTTACAGCATTGGACTTTATTTTTGCCACCACACACATCACCACAGCTGGGCATTGTTTCTGCTTTGGCTCAGCCTCTTCATTCCTGCTGGAGCTATTTCTCTAGTAGCATATTGGACACCTACCGACCTATGGGTCCATCTTTAAGTGTCATATTTTTTGCCTTTTCATACTCTTCATGGGGTTCTCAAGGCAGAATGCTGAAGTAGTTTGCCCTTCCCTACTTCAGTAGACCATGTTTTGACAGAACTCTCCACCATGACCCGTGTGTTGTAGGTGGCTCTACATGACATGGCTCATATCATTAAGTTACACCAAGCTGTGATCCATTTGATTATTTTGGTTCATTCTCTGTGACTGTGGTTTTCATTCTGTCTGCTCTCTAGTGGATGAGGGTAGGAGCCTTGCACAAGCTTCCTTATGGGAGCTACTGGCTGCGGGGAAAACTGGGTCTTGCTCTGGTGGGCAAGGCCATGCTCCGTAAATCATTAACTGAATCTTCTGTTGTTGGGTGGGGCTGTGTCACCTCCTTGTAGTTTGACCTACGGCCAAACTATGGTAGGGCTAATAACGACCTACTGCAAAAGAACTTATGCCAGCAGGGTGCACCTCCCAGGACTACTTATGTCAGGGTCCCCAACCCCACGGCAAGCCACTGCTGACCCAACTAGGAATTAAGATAAATATTTTAAAGTAAATAAAAAGGATGATGAAAGATATACAACTTTATAAGAAAAAGTTTCCTTATGAGATTTTATTCAAGCTGTGATATGAAAGATTAGAAATAAGACCATAGGAATCAACATTCTCAAAGACAGAATGTGTGTTAAGATTCTTAAGGATCTGGACCAAAGAAAGGGTGATGGACGGATATAACTGAGGAATGGCCAGAGATGGAGTTTTAAAGTCTTGGCTATTACACTGTTAGTTACAGATCCTAATATACAATTAACTTCTATCTTAAACATCTCCCTTTAGATCTTTCATGGGCCCCTTACAATCAATATATAAATACAAAACTAAATATTGCCATGCTCCTCATCCTTTATATCTGTAAATACAACCATGATATACCCTGATGTTTAAGCCCAAAACATTACTGCAAGTTCTCTCTGTCATAAGCCTTGAGGTTTATTCCACTCTGTTTCTTCAGCATCTCTGGACTAAGTTCTCTATTCCCCACCCTACTGCCCCCACCTGCAACTCCCCCCATATTTATTCCAGGCACTTGGAAGGCAACTACCTTTAGCTATTTTTTCGTTACTTTGTGGAAGGCACAATCAAACCCCTAGTCAACATTTGGTTTAAATATACAGACTGAAGATACTGCAGGCGTGCCAATAGGACGCTAAAAGGGTTGTGCCCACTTAATGGGACTTCTAAGGAGAGAAACCCAGGTTCCAAGATGGGTACAAACATGGCTTCAGGGAGCAGGGGGAGGAGATTGATGTGAAGTTTGTTGTCTTTGAGGGGTGAGGCTGGAGGAATGGTTCCATACAAGAGTTCAGTTTGCTTTGCTGGTTTGTACTTCTTGCTGACACCAGGCAGAGGAAATGAACTGGCTCAAGTTGCCCACTTGTGAGAAAAACAGGGATCTTAAGGTTGTCAGTGGTTGAACATCAGAAATGGAGTCAAACTTTTTATTACACAGGTCCTCACAACTCAGTATTGAGTTCCTAAATTTATTCCTATGTTTCAATCTAAGGGACTCTTCTCAAATTTAGATTATTTCATATTTTTTTGTTTGAATATAACTCCATTCCTGATAAGGCATATGAGTATAACTGTATTTCCTGATGCTGGGAAAGACTGAAGGCAGGAGGAGAAGGGGACAACAGCGGATTAGATGGTTGGATGGCATCACTGACTCAATGGACATGAGTTTGAGTAAACTCTGGGAAATGGTGATGGACAGGGAAGCCTGGCGTGCTGCAGTCCATGGCGTTGCAAAGAGTCAGACATGGCTAAGCAACTGAACTGAACTAATAACTCCAATGCCATATATGAAATTCCAAGTTTCTTAAAGTGGTGTATAAGGTCCCTCATTCTGATGTTCTGCTCACACTTTCAAATTTTCTCTCACTTTTTCTACCTTCAGGCTCCATTTTCCAGCCACACTGGATTCACTGAAACATTAAAATGTGCCTTATTTTCAGGCTTTTGGATTTCTGTGGGTATTCTTACCAATATCTGAAGGACTATTCTCTGCTCTGGTTCCATAAACTACTTTTTCAATTTTTAGTTTCCAGTTTATTGAGGTATAATTTATATAAAAATTTCACCCTTTATAATTTTTTTAAAAATTGGAGTATAGTTGCTTTACAGTGTTATTTTAGTTTCTGCTGTAGAGCATTGTCATATGTATACACAGATCCCCTCCTTCTGGAACCTCCCTCCCCCAAGCCCAATCCCACCCCTCCATGTCATCACAGGGCACCAAGCTGAACTCCCAGAGTCATAAAAGATTTGGTACATATATACAATGGAATATTACTCAGGCAGGTAAGGAAAGAAATGTCACCCTTTTTACGTGTATAGCTCAGTGAAACATGACAAATGTATAGAGTGATAAAGTTACTATAATCAAACTATAGAAAGTTTCACCCACAACAAGTTGTCCTTTTATGCCACTTTGCAGTCAAAATGTACCCCGTCACTATTCCCAGTCTGTACCAATCTGACTATGTCCTTGCAGTTTTGCCTTTTCCATGATGTCTTATTAGTGGAATTATAAGTTTGATAGTGCTTTCTTTATAACATTCCACTCAGCTTAGTGTTTTTGAAATATACTCAATAATTCTATTCGACGTATTTGAATATATTCAATAGTTTGTTCCTTTTTATTGCTGAATAAATATTATGGTGCAGATATATTACAATGTTTATGCATTGACCATAGACATATGTGTTGTTTCTAGTTTAAGGCAATTATGAAATGTATTTTCTGTAAATATTTTCAAATAGACCTTTGTGTGTGGATATAAATTTTCATTTTTTAAGATAACTATGTAGGAACAGGATTGCACATTTTATGGTGAGAATAAGTTTAATATTATAAGAAATTGCAGAACTTTTCAAAATGGTTACACCATTTTAAATTCCTGCTGCTATTTATGAAGTGTTCACTGGCTCAAATCCTTATATTGATATTTTTAGTTGTTAAAAATATCCATTCCAGTAGGCAGATAGTGTATCTTATTGCATTTTTAAAATAACTAATGATGATGCTTATCTTTCTGTGTGCTTATTTGCCATTAACATATCTTATCTGTTGATTTATCTGTTCATATATTCTTGACCATTATTTTAACTGGGTTGATGATCTTATTATTGAGTTGAATAGTCAGAGTACTTTATGTTCTTAGAAAGATCCTTTGGCTCAGATATATCTGAGCCTGACATCTTTTGTTTGTCCTATTTGCCTGGCTTCAGTGGTCCTTTGCCTGGATCTGCTGGCCCACCCCAACATTAGAAAGCTTTTAATTTTATTCCCCCACAGGAGGCAGTGGCTTTTTCTCTGGGACCACGGAATATGGGTATCCCTGACTTTCTCTTAGTGGCTTATTGGTTTTGCATGGTATGTAAGAAGGACCAAGGAAATGTTGGGGAGTTTGTGTTTTTTACGATATAGAGGGAAGGAGGCACTCTTTTGTACTGCCTTTTTCCCTGTCTTTCTCAGAATCATCAGTGGAGCACCTGGAGAAAGCTGGAGAATGAGTTCAAACACCTCATATATCTGGGCTCCTGAGAGTTCTCAACCCTCGCTCTAGCCTAAACTCAGCACCTATACATTTTTTAACAATTCATGTTTTTTTCTTCTACTGTGACACCATGGTGGCTGCTTCTTCTTGGTGACCAAAGACTTGTGGATACAAGAAAGGTGAGCAGAGTAGATTGTGTTGCTCAGAGAAGTCTATGGTTGTAGGTGGGTAAGAAGAGATGGTAAGGGGATGTGTGGGTTGTTTCTGTCTGTATAGGTATCTTGATGTGTATTCTTAGTATAATTCCCATAGAAGAGTGGGACTACTAGAGAGGTCTTTGTATAATTCTGAATCCCTTATTTTACCCAGATAAATTCAGTATTTAATTTATAAATCAAAAGTTTATTAAAAATTTATTCACAGTTTACTTGAAGTTCACATTTGAACTCTTAACACCTGAAAGCTAAGGAAAATAAAATGCCTAGTGCAACTCTTTGTTCTCTTGATAACTCAGGAATTTAGTTGTGTTTGCACTGACTGAATAAAAATTGAATTTACATATTACATCTACATTGTGTCATATATAAAGTTTATAATTAGTAATCAACATATATATACACAATTATAGATATAAATTCATTAAAATGATATATTGAGTTAATTTTTCACTTAAGTCTACTAGGGATATGTAGATTCTAAATGCTGAATCAAAATTATGTAAAAATTCATTGACTGTCACCTCCTTTTTTTCATGATGTACAGTCTTGAATCTCTTTGACTTTCAAGAGTTCAGACAATCATTAAAATGTCTCATAATTTTGAATGAGTATGAGGGATTTCTTTTCCAAATTATCAGCCTCCAATTATAAGTCAATCTCAAGTATATTTAGCTTCTGTGCACACAGATCTGTTCCTTGTTTACAAAGATGTAAAAACCAAAGAGAATGTATTAAAAACAGGTAGTAAAGCCTGATTGCATGTTAGAGCCAACACATTTGACCTGGAAGAGAACATAGAGCAGATTAATAATTTGCTTCTTATTAAAAAAGATAGGAGCCGAAGCATCTTTATTGTACTGTAAACTTAAAAGATTAGTTATCAGGACTATTGCAGACATCTCCTCTAATTCCACAACTCCCTTCTTCCAGGGTCTCTTTCATCCTTTATGGATGGAAAGTATGGGCAGCATCTGAGCACTGGGAAGCTCTACTTTTATGTCAAAAGGCATTCTCCACTCATCCCAGTTTTCCCCATCTTGCCTTTGGTTGGATGCCTGGACTATAATCCCCTTTGTTTCTTCAAGAAAGTGTCAGTGGGTGATCAAATAATGATCATATTTACCCAAGCCAGGCCATTTGTAGATTTTACTTTTCTACAATAGCACACAGCTACTCAGCTTTACTGCAAACTTGGGGGATAATTTAAAAATTATGATTTAGAAGAAGATGATTTGTTTAGACTCTATGTTATGTATAAGACTAACTGAGGTGAAAAGCGTGTTAAACATTCCATAGGTTGTACCCCTGATAGGTATTCCATAGGTATTCTCATACCCCTTTAGGCTCATTTCTCCCCAGATTTTTATCTCACTTGATATGGGCAAAAAACCCTTTCTTTGGCTTGAGGGTTTGTGCTAGGATCCATTTTATTTCCTCTTCCCAGCAACTAGTATTATGTATCCTAAGGTCAGAATGGCTCAGTTTACCCTGCTCTGGAACGTGGGAGGTTGTGTGAGTGAGGGTTGGCTGCAGACGGTCTGTCCACAGTGAGGCGTAGCACTCCATGGCCAAAAGAACATTCCAGGGTGGGCTTTGTTATGCCGAGTTCAATTCCCTTCGACACCTGTGATACAATGACTGTGAGGCAGAGAGTAAACTTTCTCCCTGATTCAAATGGAACCAGTTTAACTATGCAAACCCATAGGTCCATGAACACAGCTGTATCTCCCCACCACCAGTCTCACACGAATACACACATCTTGAAACTAATTGTCCACCCGTTTACAATCTTGATCAGTAGGTTTTACTTGGGCTAAGCACAGCACAGATGGTGGGCAAAATAATCTTGTGTAGTATGACAGACATTTAAGTTTTACTAGTTCTATGTCCAATATACACATATTGTATATTGCATTACAATATCAGCTAAAAACTGGAAGTATTCTTCCAGCTTTATTGCTGTATAATTGATATGTAACATCAGGCAAGTTTAACATGTACAATGTGATGCTTTACTATACATATATACTGCAAAAGAATTATCACAATAAGGCACTCACAGACTTCAACTTACATGTATCATCCTCCACCCAAATTACGGCTGTGTTTCTCGTCTAATCAAGAATCTGTTCTCCACTCTTATGCTCCAGTAGTCATGAAACACAGTGAAGCAGCCAGGTAGAAGCCTTGCTCAGACATCTGGTGTTGTTTTTATGTGGTCTGGGCACCGAGAGTGTACCCTTTTGTACGAGCAAGATTCTCTTCTTAGCCATGAACTCAGGCATTCAACAGGCTCTGGTGCAGATCTGTAGATTCAGTGGTATGGAAAATAGGGGTAATACAAATGGAAGAAGAGATTATAAATAGATCAAATTTGTGTCTCAAATCCAGTAATTCCTCTAGGTTAAGTTTCTTGTTAAGACCAAAATTTTAAAGTAGAATATTCTTAGGAGTGTAAGACTACCATATCTTTAATATGATTATGTTCAAGCAAATATAAATGTACAGCTGATTATTCAGCTACATTCTTCTCATTTAAAAATGTTTGCATTTAAGAAATTGCATTATTACTTGTTATTTTTTAAACTTTTAAAATGGCATACATTTTTTGTATTTATATTTATTGTCATCTATTTATTTTAAGTTCTACCAATTTCCCTTATTGTAGTAATATATAATTTGTCTTAAAAATAAATTTGTTCAAATATAAAATTTTTATTTAAATAAAAATACTAAATAATAATATAGGCAAGTCAGTTCAGTGTATTTCAGTCGCTCAGTCGTGTCCAACTCTTTGCATCCCCATGAACTGCATCATGCAAGTCCTCCCTGTCCATCACCAACTCCTGGAGTCCACCCAAACCCATGTACATTGAGTCGGTGATGCCATCCAACCATTTCATCCTCTGTTGTCCCCTTCTCCTCCTGCCTTCAATCTTTGCCAGCATCAGGGTCTTTTCCAATGAGTCAGCTCTTCACAAGAGGTGGCCAAAATATTTGAGTTTCTGCTTCAAAATCAGTCCTACCAATGAACACCCAAGACTGATCTCCTTTAGGACTGACTGGTTGGATGTCCTTGCAGTCCAAGGGACTCTCAAGAGTCTTCTCCAACACCACAGTTCAAAAGCATCAGTTCTTCAGTGCTCAGCTTTCTTTATAGTCTAACTCTCACATCCATACATGATCACTGGAAAATCCACAGGCTTGACTAGACGGACCTTGGTTGACAGGTCATGGTGGAGAGGTCTGACAGAATGTGGTCCGCTGAAGAAGGGAATGGCAAACCACTTCAGTATTCTTGCCTTGAGAACCCCATGAACAGCATAGACAAGTCAAGATGTGACCAAAACACATAAAGGTTGTTCGAAAATGTACCAATTTGAAAAGCAATGGCTTTAGGGGGAGAAAGGTTTAATGACTTAAAAGACTTTAAAAGTTTAAAGACTGCAGAACAGTCTGAGTAGAATTCTAAGCACAGTTGAAAGAGCACATTAATGGGTCCTGCATGACAGGCCACTACTTTGCTTCCAGGCTCCTCATTTCAGAGGTGTCCACCCACTGAAGTATACACAAGTCTGCAAAGTTATAATATAATTGTTTCTTAATATCTGTGTCATATATTGTTCTTAGCTATGATGTTTTCAAACTGTTCCTTCCAGCAGTGTTTGGAGAAAAAGTCATTGGATACATTGTTCATTTTATGTGGATAAGTTTCCATTTTAGAGTAGAAAGAGTCATCTTTGAAACTAAACAGCTGTGGGTTTGAAATTCAAAATTTAGTTTTATATCAACTGTGAGGAAACTTGGGCAAGATTCTAAAACTTTCTGTGCTTTTCTGTGCTTCTGTCTAAAATTAGAATAGTAGTTCCACAGTAAGTCAAGAATATTAAATGTGAATATATATGCATGTATATGTGTGAGATATATATGGCATCTTGACTTTGTTAACATGAAGAACAAAGAAGTTGTTGATCTGTTGTGATTGTTTTATGAAAATGGTCTTAAAATGCAGCTCATAGAAAGAATTTCCTCTTTTGTTAAGAAGAGAGTCAAATGGAATAATCCTTAAGTTTCTCTTAGTGTGGAAAAGTTGACCTTGCCACCTTTGAAGTTGAGCATGACCTAGGAAAATGAAAAATATGATAGAAATCCTTGCCAGAGAAATCATACATGGAAACTTCATTGCTTTCTAGCCAGGTGGATTCGGGGCTGAAGTAGCAGTGCTGAGGGAAAGCAGGCAAAGGGATGCCTAGGACACATCTCTCAGCCAAAGCTCTGAATGTGCTATGGGAAGTGAGGGTGTCCAGTATGGGAAGTGGGGGTGGTGGTGTGGCGTCAGAAAGGATGATGACCGCTTTCCATGTGGGACACTGGAAGGAAGGTACAGGTGTGTCCTCTATGACCTTGAGTTTGGTAATACGGCAGGTGGATCAGACTGCGGTGGTTTTCCTGCTTTCCCGTGACCAGCACATGTTGACAGGATATGCAGTTTCCCTGTGCAGCATTAAGCAGCTACAGAGAACTGGAGTCAGGATAAAGAGGCTGCCTTTCTTGCTTGACTTGATGACTAGAGGCCAGTGCTATGCATCACGAACTCTCCTTTGGTCTTAAGTCACATCTCTAAGGGTACCTGTTGTGACCATAATGCCTTAACTGTCGCTATCTCTGGAATGAGACAGAGATAACCTTTGAGTGGCCATTGAGATTCTGGAAAACACTCAAGAATTCAAAACTCACTCATTCCCCTCACTTGAGGTTATATAAATGGCCCTCCTCCCATACACTCAGATGCTGTGTCTAAGGAGGTGAAGGAGGGGGGTGAGTCAGAAACACTGAGTGGAGGCAAAAATCAAAGACTCTTCTTTTTGTTAAACAAAGCCTTTAAAATAGGACTGAGAAAAAGTTGAACTTTAAATTGGCTGACTCACAACATAGATGACTTAAGTGTGAAGATACTGACATAGTATTAATCGGCAAGCTTAGAGTTCTTCGTTTCTAAAGGTAGAGAGTTGTGAGAAAAAGATGATCAGATCAGTCATGGAAAAAATACAGATGCTATGTTTTCTTTGCAAATCTGAATAATAGTGTGATTAAATTTTGACCCCACCTGACACATTTCATAGTGCTAGGTTTCCAACAATAAAATGTTAATTTCCTTTACCCTATACCATGCTTAAAGAAACAAGTGAAGATATTCTAATAAGAATTTAACATGTTCACACTATAATTCAAAAAGTCACACCTCTTATATGTCCTACTTATAGTATTTTTAAGTGCCTAAAGTGAAGATTGTATAAATTTGAGACTGATAATAAAATGAGCGCTAATGGTTCCTCTACAGACTTCTAATGTCAGTGGGCCCTTCACAGTGACAAGAAATCTCATCATGTTTCTTCCTTTTTATTTCTCTTGGGAAAAGTTTCATGCCTTCCTGGGGAAATGAGGCTGAGAGGATCTGAAGTCTCCATCACAATCTCTTACCCACGTAGAGGGAGCAAATCTGAAAATGGTGTATCTATGACGAGATCCTGAGGACAAGCATACCTGGCTACTGTTTTCTGAGCCACTGATTGAGCTGTGTTTAAGTTTCAGTTTGGTTAAATAATATATTCCTTTAATACATTGAAGGTGGCTTGGTCAGATATTCCATCATTTTTATCTGAAAAAATCTGACTAATAACAGGAAACAAGAGCCATGGGCAGAGTAAAGGGTCTACATAGTGTTTGGAAAGATGTCCAAATTGAGCTTAGAGGGCTGGGCCTTAAAACTGATACTTCCCTGAAGCATCCTCATGGCAAGATGAAATCTTTTACGACATTCCCTCAGGAAGGAAGCCCAGGGAGTTTGTGATTAGCCATGCTCCTTGTCATCTCATTTAGATGTATACACATTTAAAGACAATTGATATTGTTAATTATCAAAGAGCAAATGAATCACATTTGATGAAATTTATGGAAATTAAGCAGGCTGAGTTTCACTCAGTCGTACTTTGCCAACAGATAAAAAGCATAAGCATGCCCATTCATATTTTAATATTAACTATGTTTTCACTTGTTCTTTATTTTTCATAAAAGTTATTGTTCTCCTCCTTAATTCCATTATTTTCAATACTTTTACATTTCCTAGTCTTCTGAAACCTGGCCTGCGAAAAGCACTTAGCTAAGAGATTTATTCTGTATGTGTTGGAGATCATTTTGAGAATAGTTATAAACATCACTCTAGAAAGAAGTGGAGGGTGCAACCATATGCCTAATGTTCAGTATTTCCCCATTAAGGAAGGGAACAGAATGGCTTTTCAAAGTCCTTCATTCTTTCTTCCATCTCAGCATTATGTGCCTCCATCCTAGGAGATTTAATGAAAATGCTAATTCAAAAGGATGCTTCCAATTAGGCAACTGAAGACAAGAAAACAATCCAAAACACTTAAACTCTTTTTAAAATCAACTTTCATTCCTTCATTTCTTATTCTGTGCTTTTGCCCCTAGGCTGCTTTAGGAAAGTCCATGACTTCACCAGTCATTGAGAAAATGGCTTATAAAAGCATTTCTCTAGCCCTGTGTTCTCCTCTAAGTTCCAAACTAGTATAGCCAGATTCTAACTATTTTTATATTTGACTTAATTTATTTTTAAAACCTTTTTAATTTCATTTGGAATATAGCTGATTAACAATGTTTTGTGACAGTTTCAGGTAAATAGTGAAGGGACTCAGCCATGCATCTTCATGTATCAATTATTCCCCAAACTCTCCTCCCATCCAGGCTGTCACATAACATTGAGCAGAGTTCCCTGTGCTATACAATAGGTCCTTGTTGATTATCCATTCCAAATATAGCAGTGTGTACATATCCATTCCAAACTCCCTAACTATCCCTTCCCTCCCCACCTTTCCCCCTGACAACCATAAGTTTGTTCTCTAAGACAGTCTGTTTCTGTTTGTAAGTTCATTTGTATCATTTCTTTTTAGATTCCACATATAAGGGATGTACTACCATATTTCTGACTTACTTCACTCATTATGACACTCTCTAAGTCCACTCATGTTATTGCAAATGGCATTACTTCATACTTTTTAATGACTAATATTCCACTGTGTATGTATATACCACATCTTCTTTATCCACTCCTTTGTCAATGGACACTTAGGTTGCTTCTGTGTCTTGGCTATTGTAAACAGGCCAGCATATAATTTTATCTTTCTTTTTCTAAATATGTTAAAAGTAATCCAAAACTCAATGTGTCTGAGATTGAATTTATTACCAAAATTTTCTCTGGTGGCTCACATGGTAAAAGTGTCTGCCTACAATGTGGGAGACCTGGGTTTGATCCCTGGGTTGGGAAGATCCCCTGGAGAAGGAAATGGCAACCCACTCCAGTACTCTTGCCTGGGAAATCCCATGGATGGAGTAGCCTGGTATGCTACAATCCATGGGGTCACAAAGAGTTGGACATGACTGAGCAACTTCGCTTTCACTTTCTTTCACCAACCTATTCCCAGTTCAGGAAATGAAGGTATGTCTATACTATTCCCCTGATGCTGGAAAGATTGAAGGTAGGAGAAGAAGGGGACAACAGAGGATGAGATGGTTGGATGGCATCACCAACTCAATGGATGTGAGTGTGAACAAGTTCTGGGAGTTAGTAATGGACAAGAAAGCCTGGTATGCTGCAGTCCATGGGGTTGCAAAAGTTGGACACAACTGAGCCACTGAACTGAACTGATACTATCCTCCATGTTTAATCCATCAGTCAAGTTCACCATTTATGTATCTTTCACAACTCTTTAGTTCTCTCTATCCTCATAGCAGTGATCTGTTCAAAATATAAGTATAATAATGCTATAACCATCTTCTTACTCCACACATACTATATTTAATCTATCCAATGTCTTTGGAAGGAAAGAGACCATGTCTTCTTTTGCCTGTTATCATATGCTCAGCAACTCAATAGTACCTATCACATGTCAAGAAATGAGTAAATATTTAGGAAATAAAATAGAATCAAGCTATTCAAATGGAAATATGCAAAAGAGTTAGCTATGTATTCTGAAAGGTTCTGGATGGAGATATAATGGGGAAACTTAAGAAACAACTTCTGATAATATTTTGCACTACTTTCTAGCACATATTTACTCTCCTCCCACTTCCACTGTGGTCATGGTATACTTCTGGGATTCTTGACTTTGAGATCAGTCACATTACTTGCACTATTTCAGGAGATTAGGAGACATGAGATAAATAGAAGCTTGAATTATGCATATGAGCTAATGTTTGCACCTCCATCAATGCCATGTAGAAGACTTTTCCTCGGGTAGCTATTGCACCTTCATCTTCAGCTGAGTCTCTAGTAAAACTCACAGCTTCAATCCCATACAGATCAGCTGACTCATGAACAGTTAACAAATTATTGTTCTCAGGTACCAGGTTTAGGGATTGTCCAAATAATTAACAATAGTTAAGTATTATTTCTCCCATGACAGGGGCCTAAATACAACTTAAAAAGCAAAAAAGATGCTGTTTTGAATAGTGAAGTATTTGGGGTAGATCACTGGACTTCATGCCTACCAAGATGGCCTTAATGTTTCCCTCAGCTTGGCTAAACTTTAGACAGGTTTCATCCTGTCTGTAGGTGCCTGACTTTTCTTAGAGCATCTACTTTAGAAAAGTTTCACTTATAAATACTTTCCCTGCCGGTTTGAGATGGGTACACCTTTTCATAACCTCTTGCAGTATTGCAGCCTAGGACACTAGAAATGTAATCAAGAACCCTAACTCCCAGTCTCTGTGGGAAGGTAGGAGACCAACTTTCACTAAACACCAGTTAGCAGACACAAGTGGCCTGATCACATTAAATGAATTCTCCACTGACAGACAACAATAGTACTTTTCCACCAGCTAACTCCAACAGTTAAACACTTTCCTGCCTTTTATATATTTCAACAGATTTGAATTCATTATTTCCCTTATTGACTCTTATGGCAAGACTCTATTTTTGAATTGAAATATAGCTGACTTACAATGTCATATTAATTTTAGGTGTACAACATTATTCATCAGTATTCATATATATTATGAAATGATCACCATGATAAGTCTAATTAACATGTCACCCCATATACAGTTATTATAGTATTGTTGACTCTATATCGTGTACATTGTGCTGTGCTGTTTTTAGTCACTCAGTTGTGTCTGACTCTTTGTGACCCCAAGAATTATAGCCTGCCAGGCTCCTCTGGCTCATGGGAGAGCCATTTCCTCCTCCAGGGGAATCTTCTCATCCCAGGGATTGAACCCAAGTCTCCCGCATTACAGGCAGATTCTTTACCATCGGAGCCACCAGTGAAGCCCAAGAATACTGGAGTGGGTAGCCTATCCCTTCTCTAGGGGAACTGCCTGACCCAAGAATCAAACTGGGATCTCCTGCATTGCAAGCAGAGTTTTCACCAGCTGAGCTACCCAGGAAGCCCATCATGTACATTACATTCCTTTATTTATAATCTGAAGTTTGTCCCTCATAACACCCTTAACTAATTTTGCCCAGTCCTCCTCTCAGACAATCACTCATTATCTATGAGTGTTTCTGTTTTGTTTTGTTTGATTTAGATTTTGCATATAAGTGAAGTAGGACTTTTTGCTATGAACTTTCCTCCTAGACTGTTTTTGCAGTATCCAATAGATTTTGAAAGATGTGTTCTTATTTTCACTTGCTTCAAGTTTTTAATTTCTTTATTTCTTCATTGGCCTATTAATTTTTTTAGTAACATTTTGTTTAGTTTCCACATATTTGTGTTTTTTTCAGTGTTCTTATAATTTATTTCTCATTTGTATCATTATGTTCAGTAAGGATGCTTGATATCAATTCAGTCTTCTTAAATTTATTGGGACTTGCTTTATGGCTTAAGATGTGATCTATCCAGGAAAATGTTCTATATGAATTTGAAAAGAAATTATCTTTGGCTGCTTTGGGGCTGAATGTTCTGAATACACACACACACACACACACACACACACACACACAATCTATCCAATCCAATGTATCATTTAAGGCCAATGTTTTCTTAATGATTTTCTGTATGGATGATCTATATATTGATGTAAGTAGAATGTTTAAATCCCCTACTGTTATGACATTATTGTCAGTTTCTCCTTTTATGTTTATTAACAATTGTTTTCTATACCTAAGTTTTCTGATGTTAGGTGCATAGATATTTACAATTATTTTATCTTCTTTTTTCTAGTTATCATTATGTAATTCCCTTCTTTGTCTCTTGTTACTCTTTGTCTAAAGTCTATTTGTCTAAAATAAGTATTGCTGCACCAGCTTTCTTTTTGTTTCCATTTTCTTGGAATATCTTTTTTCATCATTTCTCTTTCAGTACCTATATATTTTAGATCTGAAGTGAGTCTCTTGTAGGCAGCATATAGATGGGTGCTGTTTTCTTACCCATTCAGCCACCCTATGTTTTCTCATTGGAGCATTTATTCCACTGACATTTAAGGTAATCACTGATAGGTATGTGTTTACTGTCGATTTGTTAATTGTTTTCTGGTTGTTTTTGTAGTTCCCCTGTGTTCTTTCTTCTTTTGGTCTCTTCTGTCATGGCTTGAGGATTTTTTTTCTTTAATTTTATGTTTTGGCTTCTTTCAATTTATTACTGTTATCTGTATCTGTTATAGGGGTTTGTTTTGTGCTTACCATGAGATACATGTATATAGATTTTCATCCATTATTTCTTCAAATAAGTTTTCTGCCCTTTTCTTTCTTTCTTCTCTTTCTTGAACTCTTACAGTGTAAAAGTTAGGTCCCTTAAATTAACCACATTTAAAAAAATTCTTTTTGTTTCCTTTTAGCTGTTCTGATTGACTGATTTCTACTATTTTGTCTTCCAGGTCCCTTATCCATTCTTTTAGTTTATCTGTTGTTGATTTACTCTAGTGCATTTTTCATTTAAGTTGTGGTCTTCTTCACATCTACTTGACTCTTACTTATATTTTGTAACTATTTGTTGATGTTTTCATTGTGATCCTCCATTCTACTCTTGAGTTTGAGGAGCGTATTTATGAGCATTAGTTGAAATTTTCTTCAGATAATCACCTATCTCTGTTTCTTTCTTTTTTTTTTTTTCTGGGCTTTTACTTTGTTCCTTTATTTGAAATATATTCCTCTTTGTCCTCATTTTTTGTTTTCAACTTCATGTTTCTTGTTTTGTTTTTGTATTTTGTTAATGAGTTAAGTGAAAGTGTTACTTCTCCTGGTCTTGAAGTTATGGCTTTCTGTCAGCACATCTTCTGTGTGGACTCTGTGTGCTGAAGACATTGGCAGGCCACATGGATTTGGAGAGAAAATTGTCTGGAGGGTGCTAGAGCATGTCACCCTGAGGCTGTCTTGGCAGGAAGGCTAGCACTGCAGTGGGTGTGGACTTGAGGAATCCTTGTTGTACCATTGTATGGCTTCTTGGTGGGAAATCTGGAGTTGGGGCAGGTGGGAAGGTGTCTGAGGGATGTTTCACTGTAGCTGCCTTGGGTGCCAGCTGAAGCTGATGTGGGCCAGGGACCTGGAGTGTGTTGGTGTGGTCTTGGTAGGCTGGTAAGAGTGCCTGTACCATGTTCCTGTCTGTGCTATCAAGAGATGGGACACAAAAAAATGCTCTCTGGTCCCTCTGACCCCTAAGAGAGTTTCAGCAGTTCCTTACCCATTTGGCTTTTACTCTAGGGTTAATGAATGGGTTTCTTTTACATAAAGTCAATATGCATTTTGCACTGCTGTTTCTTTGCTGTGCAACATGGTGGGTGAACCTTAGTACAGGCTCTTTAGTGACATTTTCCCCTCCTGCAAGCCTCTATGTCTTGGATGGGGTTCCCATCAATGTCATGGCTCCGTGTTTCCTACCAGTCTCAATATGGCCCCTTTTCTGTTGGTTGAGAGGCAGCAGTTGAGTCATCCCTCAGTTATGATACGTTTAGGAGGAACTACTCTGTATGTAGATGTGGATTTGGTATGTTCTTGACAGAAGGTGAATTCAGAGTCTTCCTCGGGAACCATCTCAGACTAGACCCCTCTTGTAGTAGTCTTGAGTGATGTCTTCTCCATCTGGCGTGACTGTCCTTTGATAATGCACATAAAAATTGTTTTCTAGGGAAACAATGAGAAGAATGGGCATGGTCATAAATGATTCACAAGTTGGCTGCAGTGCTTCACAGAGAGCACTCACTGTGTGAGGCATGTGCTATGCACGCTCTGGCAAGTGATCTCTTTCATTTAAAATAAAAATAATTAATAAAAATGGTATGTAACATCTATTGCAAATTTATATTAGCTAGTATTTCATGGACTTTCCATTACCTAGCTTTAAAATTTTTAATCTGAATGATATTTTGGTATGGTTGGCACTGTAAACAGATAAAATGAGGATCAGTGAGGTTAAATATATTCCTTCAGGTCACAATTTCTACATACTTTTTTTCATTTCTGGCTTATTGCTCATCATTAACACTTCCTGGACAGCCCTGTGTATATTCTGGAAGTTGTTTGGTGCCCTTCCGAACATATTTTGGAAGAGAGATGTGAGATGCACACATATGTGTTTTCTTTGACTTATGATCAGTTAGGAGGAGGAAAACTAAAGATATATAGAAAACTACTAAAAATGTAAAACTAAGTGAAAGGCAGAGAAAGACAATTGATTTAAACCCTGAGGCAAATGCATCATTTGACTCCAGGCTGAACTAGTAATCTTAATGTTCATAAATGATTTTTTGAAATTTCAACAATTTCCATCAGCCCACATGGGAATATATGTCTCTATCTATAAATGAACATTTTATATATAAGAATATACAATAAATTCAAAGATTTTAAAGTGTATATATGTAAAACCAATGATTTAGATAGGTTTTTATTCAGATAGTTATTAATTTTGTTTATTTGGAAGTAGTCCTAGTATAATGAATTAAAGCCTAAAAACATACACTAAATATGGGCACTGTCTCTGTGAATCACAGCATACTAATACAATATATTCTAAGATATTAGTAATTTGGTTTTGAAATTAAGATTTTAGACTTAATTCTTGAGATGATTTCAAGGCATAATCTCTAGTTAATTTGATCTATATTAAAATGTGTATAGATTTTAATACATAAAAATGTGTTTATATATAAAATGGAATGTATATTTGTAGTTTCACAGTGTCATTATGGGCTTCCCTGGTGGCTCAATTGTAAAGAATCTGCCTGCCAATGCAAGACATACGTGTTCCATCCCTGGGTTAGGAAGATCCCCTGGAGAGGAGATGGTGACCAGTATTCTTTCCTGGGAAATCCCATGGATAGAGGAGTCTGGTGGGCTGCAGTTCATGGGGTTGCAGAGTCAGGCATGACTTAAGGAATAAACAACAACAGTGTCATTATATACACTGTTGGATGGTAAGTAATTAAGGTATTTTTCTCCATGTCATAATGTGTCTCTAAAATAAAATTATATTGAAAGCCATAAGTAGATCTAAGAAAAGAGAAAATAAGACACTATTTCTGGTGTATGAGGTAAATATAAATGTCCTGGTAAAAATGAATGCTCAACTCATGAGAGGAACATTTTGTTGTTCAGTCACTAAGTCACATCTGATTCTGTGATCCCATGGACTGCATCATGCCAGGCTTTCCTGTCCTTCACTATCTCCCGAAATTTGCTCAAACTCATGTCCATTGAGTCAGTGATGTCATCCAATCATCTCATCCTCTGTCATCCCCCTTTCCTCCTGTTCTCAATATTTCCCAGCACTGGAATCTTTTCCAGTGAGTTGACTCTTCACAACAGGAGACCAAAGTATTGGAACTTCCACATCAACATCAGTCCTTCTAATGAATAAAAAATTGAGGGTTGATTTCCTTTAGAATTAACTGATTTGATCTCCTGGCAATCTAAGTAAGTTTCAAATTCACAATATAGCATTATTAACTGTTGTCACCATGCTGTACATTACATCCCTAGGACTTAATTATTTCACAATTTAAATTTAGTATATTTTGATCCTCTTCATCAATTTCACCCACCCTATGCATCTCTGCCTCTGGCAACCACAGATCTCTTCTCTGTGTCTACAAATTTGTGTGTTTGATTTTTTTAGCTTCCACACATAAGTGAGATTTATATGGTACTTATCTTTTCCTGTCTGACATTTTTCAGTTAACCTTATGACCTCAAGGTCTATCCATGTGGTTCCAAATGACAGGATTTCTCTTCTTTTTATGACTGAACAATATTACTGTATGTGTATTGTACATATCATCTTTTCTTTACTCATTCCTGCATTGATGGACATTTTTATTGCATCCATGTCGCAGCAATTGCAAGTAACACGATGAATGGGGGGTACATATATCTTTTTGAGTTAGTGGTTGATGGGTTCTAGTTTTTATAGAATGTGAGGTCATTTGTCTGAAATGAGAAAAGTAAGGATTTAAAAATTTGAGAAGGGAGGCAGTATAAAGTTTATTTTTCATTAATCATTTCATCTAATGCTTAACTACTCAAGTATTATTTTTTTTACATTTGTTTACTTTTTTTTTATTAGTTTTTCCATACAATGACATGATATCGCCATGGGTTTAGATATGCTCCCCCTCCAGAACCCCCTTCCCTCCTCCCTCCCTCCTCCCTCCCCCCCGGGAAATCTTGATGCACCAGCCCCGAGCATCAATCCTGGGCTGGCGATTGATTACACATATGATAATTAACATGTTTCAATGCCATTCTCCCATGTCATCCCACCCTTGCCCTCATCCACAGAGTCCACGAGTCTGTTCTATACATCTGCATTCCTTTTGCTGTCTCACATGCTGGGTTCTCGTTACCGTCTTTCTAAATTCCATATATATGCGTTAGTATACTGTATTGTTGTTTTTGTTTCTGGCTTACTTCACTCTGGATAATGGGCTCCAGTTCCGTCCACCTGAGTAGAACTGATTCAAATGAATTTTTTTTTAATGCTGAGTAATATTCCATTGTGTATATGTACCACAGCTTTCTTATCCATTCGTCAGTTGATGGGCATCTAGGTTGCTTCCATGTCCTGGCTATTGTAAACAATGCAGCGATGAACATTGGGGTGCACGTGGCTCTTTCAATTCTGGTTTCCTCGGTGTATATGCCCAGCAGTGGGATTGCTGGGTCATATGGCAGGTCTATTTGCAGTTTTTTAAGGAACCTCCACACTGTTTTCCATAGTGGCTGTACTAGTTTGCATTCCCACCAACAGTGTAAGAGAGTTCCCTTTTCTCCACATCCTCTCCAGCATTTATTGCTTGTAGATTTTTACCTACATTACACAAGTAAAGTAGGGAAGTTAAATGCTATGCTGATACCCCATGTTTAATGAAATCTGTCCTACTACAAAAAGTGTTAACTTGCAAATGGACATTAATTTTTTCCCAAAATGTTAAATTTGCTCAAGTGCTTTTTTCATAATATTTGATTAGATGGAAATTACTTAATTAAATATAAAGAAAAGAGTATTAAGATGCTGTTTTAAAAATTTTGATTTCTCCTGAAGAGGCACAAGTTGGCTTAAAGCTCAACATTCAGAAAACTAAGATCATGGCATCCAGTCCCATCACTTCATGGCAAATAGATTGGGAAACAGTAGAAACAGTGGCTATTTCTTTGGGCTTCAAAATCCCTGCAGATGGTGATTGTAGAAATGAAATTAAAAGACGCTTACTCCTTGGAAGGAAGGTTATGACCAACCTAGACAGCATATTAAAAAGCAGAGCCATTACTTTGGCAACAAAGGTCCATCTAGTCAAGGCTATGGGTTTTCCAGGGGTCATGTATGGATATGAGAGTTGGACAGTGAAGAAAGCTGAGTGTGGAAGAATTGATGCTTTTGAACTGTGGTGTTGGAGAAGACTCTTCAGAGTCCCTTGGACTGCAAGGAGATCCAACCAGTCCATCCTGAAGGAAATCAGTCCTTGGCATTCTTGGAAGGACTGATGTTGAAGCTGAAACTCCAGTATTTTGGCCACTTTATGAGAAGAGCTGACTCACTTTAAAAGACCCTGATTTGGGGAAAGATTGAAGGCAGGAGAAGGGGACGACAGAGAATGAGATGGTTGGATGGCATCACTGAATCAGTGCACATGATTATGGGTAAACTCTGGGAGTTAGTGATGGACAGGGAGGCCTGGCATGCTGAGATTCATGGAGTCACAAAGAGTCGGGCACTAATGAGTGACTGAACTGAACTGAAGAGGCACAAAATAAAACTAAAAGGAAATGGGAAAGTACAAAAAAATGAAAGAACTCCTAGAGCTGTTTTTTTGTTGTTGTTAAGATTAATTTTGGTAAATACTATTCTTAAGACACCACTTTGCTGATAGAAGTCTATATAGTCAAAGCTATAGTATTTCCAATAGTCATGTACGAATGTGAGAATTGGATCATAAAGAATGCTGAGTACCAAAAAATTGATGCTTTTGTTTTGGGGTGCTGGAGAACACTCTCAATAGTCCCTTTGAATGCAAGGAGATCAAACCAATCAATCTTGAATGAAATCAACCCTGAATATCCATTGGAAGGACTGGTGCTGAAGCTGAAAATCCAATACTTTGGCCACCTGATGTGAAGAGCTGACTCATTGGAAAAGACTCTGATGTTGGGAAAGATGGAAGGCAGCAGGAGAAAGAGGCAGCAGATGATGAGATTACCAACTCTATGAATATGAATTTAAGCAAACTCTGGGACCAGACAGTGGGAGGACAGAGGAGCTGGCATGCTGCAGTCCATGGGGTTGCAAAGAGTCGGACAGGACTTAGTTACTGAACAACAACAGCAAGAATCAGCACTTTAAGACCCCAAGAATAAGGGCATCCTTAAATTTTGCCCCAGGCTAGTTCTTTTAGTGGAATGGGCCAAGCTGAAAGAAAGAGGGGTTGGGCAGTTGAGTTTCCAACCAGGCAGCTCTCTCCCAGTGACAGAGCCTTCTGTGAAAGCAGGATATACATTTTGATGAATTGCTTGTATTCATAATATTGATAGGTTTTTAAAATAGGACCTGTGAGTTCAGTTCAGTTCAGTTGCTCAGTTGTGTCTGACTCTGTGACCCAGCATGCCAGGCTTCCCTGTCCATCACCAACTCCTGGAGGTGCTCAAACTAATCTCCATTGAGGTAGTGACGTCATCCAACCATCTAGTCCTCTGTCGTCCCCTTCTCCTCCTGCCTTCAATCTTTCCCAGCATCAGGGTCTTTTCCAATGAGTCAGTTGTTCGCATTAGGTGGCCAAAGGATTGGAGTTTCAGCTTCAGCATCAGGGATGTTCAGGGATGATTTCCTTTACTTTTGACTGGTTGGATCTCCTTGCAGTCCAAGGGACTCTCAAGAGTCTCCTCTAACACCACAGTTCAAAAGCATCTATTCTTCAGTGTTAGCTTTCTTTACGGCCCAACTCTCACATCCATGCATGATTACTGGAAAAACCATAGCTTTTACTAGATAGACCTTTGTTGGTAAAGTAATGTCTCTGTTTTTTAATATGCTGTCTAATTTGGTCATATCTTTTCTTCCAAGGAGCAAGTGTCTTTTAATTTCATGGCTGCAGTCACCATCTGCTGTGATTTTGGAGCCCCCAAAATAAAGTCTCTCACTGTTTCCATTGTTTCCCCACCTGTTTGCCATCAAGTGGTGGGAATGGAAGATCTTAGTTTTCTGAAAGTTGAGTTTTCAGCCAACTTTTTCACACTCCTCTTTCACTTTCATCAAGAGGCTCTTTAGTTCTTCTTCACTTTCTACCATAAGAATGGTGTCATCTGCATATCTGAGGTTATTGATATTTCTCCCGGCAATCTTGATTCCAGCTTGTGCTTCATCCAGCCTGGCATTTCTCATGATATAATCTGCTTATAAGTTAAATAAGCAGGGTGGAAATATACTCCCTTGATGTACTCCTTTCCCTATTTGGGACCGGTTTGTTGTTCCATGTCCAGTTCTAACTGTTGCTTCTTGACCTGCATACAGGTTTCTCAGGAGGCAGGTAAAGTGGCTTGGTATTTCCATCTCTTTAAGAATTTTCCACAGTTTGTTGTGATCCACACAATCAATGGCTTTGGCAGAGTTAATAAAGCAAAAGTAGTTGTTTTTCTGGAACTCTCTTGCTTTCTCTATGATCCAACGGATGTTGGCAATTTGATCTCTGGTTCCTCTGCCTTTTCTAAAGCCAGCTTGAACATCTGGAATTTCATGGTTCACGTACTGTTGAATACTGACTTGGAGGATTTTGAGCGTTACTTTGCTAGCATGTGAGATTATTGCAATTGTGCAGTAATTTAAACATTCTCTGACATTGCCTTTCTTTGGAATTGGAAGAAAACTGACCTTTTCCAGTCCTGTAGCCACTGCTGAGTTTTCTAAATTTGCTGGCATACTGAATGCAGCACTTTCACAACATCATCTTTCAGGACTTGAAATAGCTCAACTGGAATTCCATCACCTCCGCTAGCTTTGTTCGTAGTGATGCTTCCTAAGGCTCACTTGACTTCACATTCCAGGATGTCTGGCTCTAGATAATCACAGCATCGTGGTTATCTGGGTCATGAAGATCGTTGTTGTATAGTTCTGTGTATTTTCGCCAACTTTTCTTAATATTTTCTTCTGTTAGGTCTATACTATTTCTGTAACCTGTGAGTTACTCACCATCTTACCCCCAGGATAGGGGATAGTGATCACTGAAAGAAAAAAAGTACTATTTCCAGGGGAAAGAGAAAAAGGTAGAGAGGAACAGGAATGGGGAAGACTTTTACTTTATCATTATATCAACAAACTGAAATATATTTAAATTATTATTAATAAAAATAAATGTATTACATATATAAAAATATTCTTCTTAAATTATTTCATCTGATTCTTATAAAAAATCTCAATAAGAAGCAAAATCAAACATTTTATCATAATTTTACAAATAGAAAGATTAATACCTACTATGGGATAGTCCTTTTTTGGTCAGAATTTATGATTGTCAATTTAAATCTCTTTAATACCTTTCTATATAATTTTATTTTGAACAATTGTGGTAGTCATCTATGTTAACTTACTCCCTATGGTGAAAAGAAGCCTAATTTTTGATTAAATATTATCTTCAATACCTGCAAATGCAGTTAGTGCATATTTTGAAAATTATATTATCCATTATCATAGAGTGTTTGATTATAAAAAAAGCATTCAACAATAGACATTTATTTTTATCATCTTGTTTAGAAATTTCTCTGTGTACTACATTGCATCAGTGTTCCCCAAATTTGAAAAAATTATGATTTTACTTATTATAATTTATATACTTAGATATAACATTTCCATAACAATTGCATTAGTTCTACCATTTACGTAATCAGATTCTGTTACTGTTTTATAGATGTAGAAATATATTCACTTAAATGATAATGAAGATGGTAGTTTTTCTGGCATTGTGGTCAAAGATATTTAATCTATTTTATGACAAAGATGATATGAAAATCTCAAGCCTAGTGAATGTCAGAACATTCCTATGCTTCTTTTTGTAATATCATTTTTAACATTAAGGCTTTCTTTTGTTTTAATGTTCATGCTTGTTTTCTACTGGTTTAGAAAAGAAGCATATTGGGGAAAATGTGTGAATACATGTATTATGAAAAATATATAGTACAGAGGTCATTGTTAGAAATGGACAATCTGTACCCTCTATGTGTGTGCTAAGCTGCTCAGTCGTGTTTGACTCTTATGACTCCATGGACTGTCGCCCACTAGGCTTCTCTGTCCATGGGATTCTCCAGGCCAGAATACTGGAGTGGATTGCCATTTCCTTCTTCAGGGAATCTTCCTGAGCCAGGAATCAAACCTGGGTCTCCTGCAGTGCATGCAGATTCTTTACTGACGGAGCTCCGAGGGAAGCCCCTATATCATCTCTAGGTCTATGAAATTTTCACACAAAGTCTTTTACCGGTAATTTGAAGTCATTTTTCTATTAGCAAGTTTGGTACACTCTGGGGAATTTAATTGTTATTGTCTTCTCCAGTAATTTACTCATCAGTGGGAGACATTCTTTTAAGAATTTTGATTGAAAGCCTTTTTTCTTAGCTGGAAACTAGCAACTATGTTTGTGGACTACCTTAAAGAAGATCAACAGGAGTGCCAGTTTAGAAAACACTTGGTAAAGGAAATGCTTACACGATCGCTTAATTGTGGATAACGTGCTTCACTGTATAAATAATTGTTTACGATTGGAGGGGAAGGAAAACTCTTAAATATACACATTAGCTTTAAAACATATTCTGCTGCACAGAACACTTTAACAGAGAGTTTTGCAATGAGTGCAAATGAAAAGTGAAGTGTTTGTGTGTGTGTGTGCCTGTACACAAAAATATGTATATAATGCATAATTACACATAGAGTACCATATGTATATGTGTTAGTGAAGACATTTTATTAGGTGATATATATGTATGTAAAGAGATAAAACGTAATACTTATAGGAGGTATAAAATCTAAGTAACTCGTTATACATATGTATGTTGCATACACAGGTACATATGTACTTACATATATACTTACATGTATGTGTGTGTTGCATATGTTTGTATGTATACACACACGTAACCAAATGGTTTATCAGAGTATAAATTTCCCTGGGATACATGCTGCATTTGTGATACAAGCACAAATGCTAAGAAAACAGAAGGGTAAAACAGAAGAAAGGCTGGATTAAGTCTCAAAGGATTCACAGCACTTGGAAAATCAGAAAAGGGGAAAAGCAACACAGTGGCCCCAGAGGAAGCGCTGGAATTAGAATGCCAGGATGACTTGGGCAACAGGAGAGAAGGTATACGGTATGAATTTGAGGTCACATACATTGTAGAGGTGAGCTCTGGATATGTCGTGTCCAGTATAGCATCATCTGAATTCAAGTATCAGCAGGTTTGATCACACGTTGCAACCCTGTCCTCCTATTCCGCTTTCTCTAAATATACCATTGTGGCAGGTTGTACTGCTGACAAGACTACCTACTTACCGCAGTTCGTATTTCCTGCCTGCTCCCATTCTAAGCCATTTCACAAATCATCACCTCGCTCCAAATAGCTTTCTCAATCTTCTTTCCAAAAATATGTCACTGTCTCCCCCAAGAGCTTACTGACTACTCCTCTTTCTTTGTGACAGTTTCAAAAAGATTTTCCAAAAAAGTTTGACTAAACACTCCATTCATTCCAGCAAATACTTTTGCTGAGGCTGGGCCAAATTCTCAAAGCTCTCTCTCTTTTGTCTTCTGTCTGAAGTTTATCCATTTATCCAGCTTCCATCCCAGCTCACATCTATCTTCACAGACCTGATCTCTCCAGTCTGAAGTGGTCCCACCCTCTCTTGAACTCTTACAGAATTTATTGTCTGAATAATTCATCCAGCAATGAATCATGTTCTGCCTTGTGACATCTCTTTTATAATTGTCTGGTGCTGTTATTTAAATATTTTGGTCTTTTCTCTTTTCTCTCTTCACATGATTATATACCTCTTTTCTCACAAAACAGCACTTATAATTTTATATTCTCCACAGTTCCTGACTCACCACATTGAAATATAGACATTTAGTAAATATCTGCTGATTTGAGTTGACTTTTATTCTATTAAAACTCATACAAAGAAATTCCCAGCATTTTGCTTTTTATTTTGTCTAAGGATTATGACTGATTAATCTGGTCCCTCATTGAGCTCTTTCTGCTCACATCTATCCCATCTACAAATGGTGTGATTCTGAAAAAAAAGTGACATCAATGAACACAAGGTTAGAATATTAACAATAGGAAAGTTTCTCAGCATAGTAGAAATCATGTAACAAAATAAAGAGAGGTAAGATCATTATGTGTTCATAGGTTTAGTAATTTAATATAAATTCACTTGAAAAAATATATGTGTGACAAGCATTAACAATATTTCATGTATTAATGATTAAAATAGATTTTAATATTCAAAGTTTCACAATTACTGTAACAGCTTATAGAGTTTTAGCTTTTATATTAAAGATAACAAATAAAACCCAGACCTGTCATTCTAATGCTTTTTCATATTGTACAGAGCTGATGGGTCGGAGAAGTGTTATCCACTCGGTTTGTATCAGCTCTAGCATAACATGATCGAGGAGGAGATTGAGATAAATGGAAAGAGTGAAGGCATACTCAGGTGGTTTCATAATCGGTGATAAACTGTTCCACAAGTGCTCACCCATGAATCAGTGCCAGCCTGGAGACTTTGTGTAAAATCTCCTTCATACTCTTTGTACTTGTTCACATCTATTCAGTGACTTGGGCATTCTGAAAATTTGTGGTTACTCAGAAGCAAGGAGAGATTGATAACATGGACCAATTGGCACTTGGGGCCTAATTTTACAGAAACAAATTATATGTATGTGTTATGTGTATGTGTGTGTGTGTGTGTGTATAGTTGCACAGACAAAGTAAATTTGTATAAAGCCAACTCTGCATCTAATCTAGTTCCCAAGTACAACTAATATATACATATGTATAATATGAACATAATGTTTACATACTATACAAGCTGAACAGAGCTAGGTGGGAGACAGAGAATGAAGGGTACATATTAAAGTGACGGAGTTTTAGTTGCCTTAAGGTCAGCACGAACTGGACGATTTCCACGAGTTATATATACTGCATTAAAATCTTTTTGATTTACTTTTGTGTTGATTTGAATTTATTATTTGGCTTAGTTTTAACTTGAATTTGTGGAAAATTCATGGGTATAATTTTGGGAATTGAAAACTGGTCACTTGGAAGATAAGGAAGGAGGTGAGGTTGTGGGGTTTTAATCTTTAGAATTTTTATCTCACTGTTGTGTGAAAATTGTATAAATCTTAATTATGTTGAATTGGTTCATAGTGCTTTTCAGGTCTACTGTAGCCTCCTACTTTTCTGTATATTTCTCCTATTAATTTTTGAGAGTTTGGTATTGAAACTCTAAATAAAATCTTAATTTTTACACTTTAAAAAATAATTGTAATATATAGTGGAACAATATGTAATTTTGTTCTGTATTTTCTAAGTCTCCTGTAAATGTGTAATCATGCTTTCATAATTTAAAAATAAAAATAGAAAAAATAAATAAAATGAATAACCAACAAGGACCTACTGTGTAGCACATGGAACTCTGCTTAAAGTTATATGGCAGCCTGGATAGGAGGGGAGTTTCAGGGAGAATGGATACATGTATGTGTATGGCTGAGTCCCTTCTCTGTTCACCTGAACTATCACAACATCGTTAATTAGCTGTACCCCAATAAAAAATAAAAAGATTTTTTTTCAATAAATAGAATACTTTGGAGGTCTGCACCTTTGCATAGAGAAGAGGAATTCTAATCATTGTGCTGTAGCTTTGAGGGGTAAAGCAATAACCAATGAATGGAAGCTATGAGGAGATGGATTTTGGTTATATTTAAGGAAGGACTAAGCTTTAGAGTAAAGGTCAGAAAAGTTAACCAATGGAAGTCCTCCCATTCACTGAGGAATATCTTCCAGGGGATGTATTTAACCAAAACCTGTTGGATTAAATGATCCTTATACATTTGACACTAGTCCCAGGACCACTTTGGTTTTCAAATGCAGGTTGGACAGTATCATCTTTCTTTTTAAAATTTTTAATTTATATTGGGGTATAGGTGATTAACAATGTTGTATGTTTCAGATGTACAGCAAAGTGGTTCATTTATACATACACATGTATCTATTTTTTCATTTAGGAGTCTTACTGTATGAAAACAGAGCAGTCATATACCTAATATGAGTACCCTTCCTATGAATCACAGAGTCTCCTTATAGAGTATAAGCAAAACATGTCTAATTTTGCTTTAAAATGGCTTCTATATGACTTCCCTGGTGGCTCAGATGGTAAAGCATCTGCCTACAATATGGGAGACCCAGGTTCGACCCCTGGGTAGGGAAGATTCTCTGGAGAAGGAAATGGCAGTCCACTCCAGTACTCTTGCCTGGAAAATCCCATGGAGGAGCGTGGTAGGCGACAGTCCTTGAGGTCGCAAAGAGTCAGACATGACTGAGCAACTTCACTTTCTATATATTTTCTAAAATGCCATAGTTTTTAGTGTTTATAATTATCTATCTAAAAATATAAAGTGAGACTAAGAGTAAGATAATCTCTCTGAATTGTCTTCAGGAAGATTTTCTATTAGACTGCAAGTTTCTGGTCCCTTCAAACACTCAGTGGCATCTGATCATCATTTCAAGGAGTATTATTTGATATGGCCTCTTGAACTTTGGAATGTCTTCCTAACTGCTACTGTTGTAGCTCAGAGCCTCACCTTACCATGTTAGTTTTCTAACAGTGGCATGAATTCAGTTTTTCTTTCTTAAATTGGGCTTCTCTATAACTAACTACTGATTGCCATTTCAATATTACTACAGAATAAATCTCCCCAAGTTCAGTGGCTTAACATATAAACTACCTACTGTTTCTCTTGACTCTACCAGTTGACCGGATTTTTCTAGTGATCTGGGCTCCTCTGAGAAACACTCACCCTTAAGTCTTTGATCAGTGGAGGGTCAGCAAAGTACTTTGTCCATTGTTGCTAGGCTTGGTCACACATAACACATCTCGCCTGGGCTGTCTGACTGACTTGGCTCTGTTCAGTGTGGCCTTCCATTCTTCAGTAGGCTTACTTGTCTTTATTCTCATGGAGGAGTCAGGGTTTCAAGAAAGACAGTCTTAGAAGTGTGGAAATCTGAGGCTTGAGGTTTAGTTCAGAACAAACTTGCTGTCACTTCTTTTGCATTTCATTGGCTATAACAAGACAAATACTAGCCCATATTCCAAAGCTCCACCTCAGGACAGGTACAGCAGCAAAGCCACATTGCAAAGCAAAGATTTGGAGACTGAGAGCAATTTTTGCAAGCAGTCTTCATATAGGTCATTGATAATATACCAACTTTAAGCTGAAGGATTCACAAGGACTGCCAAATGCCTAAATTGAATCAAATCCAAAGTTTCTAACCTGTAATCAAGGACCTAATCCTTCCTACATAGCTTTATCTAACAGCTTGCAGCAATGGGCCTGCTCTGCCTGTAAAATAGTGACATGGTTTGGTGGGAAAAGAAGTTATGGCCTCAGAAAAATTGACTATAACTTATTAGGCATGTGAGGCATTAAAGCCTATAATCTATAATTTGCATCTTAGACTTGTCTCATTTTTTGTTTTGTTTTGCTTTTACTGTATGTCTCGTTTACTAAATTGAGTTGTTCGGTGAGAATGCTTCTAAGATGGCTCCAGTGGTTCCTGCCATCCTAAGTTTTCATGACCTGTGCAATCACCTCCCTTGAATAACTTGTTTCCAGCAAGAGTACTAGAAAAGACCCTGGTGCTAGGCAAGATGGAGAGCAAGAGGAGAAGGGGGTGACAGAGGATGAGATGATTGGATGGCATCATCATCTCAATGGAGATGAGTGTGAGCAAACTCTGAGAGATAGTGAAGGACAGGGAAGCCTGGCGTGTTGCAGTCCATGGTTTTGCAAGGAGTTGGATGTAACAAAACAAGAATACAGTGGCACAGATGGACTTCACTTCCATGATTACATTACACAAGACTGTGACTTCCATCTTGCAAGCATGATCTCCCATTGCCTCCTCAGCTTGCATACATCAATAAAGCCGCTGGCATGTTGGAGAGGCTCTGGGGGCAAGCACCGGAGGGCAGCTTCTAGCCAACAGTCAGTGAGGAGCTGAACAGTTCAGCAGCCCATTCAACAGCCCGTTGGGAACAGAACTGTGACAATGACGATGTACACTTAGAAGCAGATCCTTCCCTAGTTGAACCTTAAAATGACTACAGCCTAGTTGACACTCCTGTTGATAGATTCTGCAACAGAAGACCTAGCCCAGCTGTGCTGAGGTCCTGCCCTGTAAATGCTGTGAGATTATGCGTATGTGGTTTAACCCATTACATTTTGGGATTATTTGTTATGTAGCAAAGATAATTAACACAAATCGTCAAGTATTTTCTATTAGAAATTTATTTTCATGAACAGAAGGGAGTGAGTCTGCCACACACCTCAATATTTAAACTTTTGAAGCATTTTCATTTTTGGGGTATCCTTGACTCTTAGGACTTGCCAGGTGGCTCAGTGGTAAAGAATCTGCCTGGCATTGCAGAACACCTGGGTTTGATCCCTGGGTCAAAAAATCCCCTGTAGAAGAGAATGGCTGCCCATTCCAGTATTCTTGCCTGGAGAATTCCATAGAGAGAGGAGCCTGGCAGGCTGCAGTCCATGGGATTGCAAAGAGTCGGACGTGACTGAGCAACTAACACTAAGCATGTGGGTAAAAGACCAAATTCCAAATCTGTTTCATAGGATTGCTGTGAGAATTACACAAAATAACAAATGAATTGTTCCTAGTACAGAACTGTGCCATGTCCCTCCCTTTCTCCTCTTTCTTCATAGTGTTCTCTTTGCCATTTTCAATTGATGTTTCTCTTTTACATTCCATATTTTTGAATGAACTGATTAAAGGAAGATATGAAATGCAGGTAGAGGGGGTACAATTGATTCATTTTTACCAAATTAGTTTTATGAGGGATGGCAGATTATTTGTCTTAGCCTTGGTTCACCTGGAAGTGGAGCCTGAAGCCAAGGGTTATGTGCTGATATTTTTTAAGAGATTTCATCAGGAAAACAGGGGGGAGTGACAGTGAGCCGAGCAAATATGTGTTACGGAGCCGGGCTGCACTGTGTGAATCAACCAGCTTTTCAGCCCCAGAGGCAGGGGGCTTATGTGAGGTATGGAGAGGAGGTGATTTATCTGCCAGCTCCTGCCCCTCAGGTTTAGGTGTGAAGCACTAACCCATGTACCCTACACCCTGCACATCGTGTGCGAATAGCGGTTCTCCTGTGGCATATTAGCTTGAGCACAACAACGAAACCTTGGGCTGGAGGTGAGAGGTGAGAAGCTTGGGCATGATATCAGCACTCTAAGACCACAGCTGCGTCCAGGTGGTCAGAAGTCATGCCAGAAGGGATGCTGTATCTCCACCTTGGGCTGGAGCCAAAGGTAGGAGAGCTGAGAGGACTCAGAGCATCACAAGATGCACCTAGAGAGGGGTCGAGAGTTTCAGAGGCTATTTTCTGAAGAG
This sequence comes from Antilocapra americana, assembly GCA_007570785.1. Classification (NCBI taxonomy): domain Eukaryota; kingdom Metazoa; phylum Chordata; class Mammalia; order Artiodactyla; family Antilocapridae; genus Antilocapra; species Antilocapra americana. The sequence goes on along the minus strand of ML660211.1, from coordinate 1,094,973 downwards.
GTTGTGCTGCAGACTGACTTTGTGACCCCCCACCCCCCAAATTCATATGTCGAAGCCTAATCTCCTGTGTGATGGTATTAGGAGGTGGAGCCTTTGGGAGGTGATGAAGTCATGAATGGGATTAGTCCCCAACTCCAAGAGACCCCTGATGGCTCCTGAGCTCATCTGCTGTGTGGGGACAGTGAGAAGAGCCATCTGTGAATCCAGAAGCAACTTCTCACTGGATCCCAGTCCGCCAGATGTCTTCACCTTAGACTTTCAGCCTCTGGAACCATGAGAAGGAAATTTCTGTTGTTTATAAGCCACCCAGTGTATAGTATTTTGTTAGAGCAGCCCAAACAGACTAAGGCAGGTTGTTAAGACGACCTAGTTTTATTGCCTTGTGTTATAAAACAATGTAATGTGTCAATCTAGGATGGATTATAGCACAACTGTGAAGACGAAGGTAAGGTTTTGCCAGACATCAGGTAAAAAAGTGAAAAATAAAAAATGTCAATCACCTTTAAGATTAGGGGCTAGAGGGATCAGAAGATGTAAAAACCATATTCTGTAAGAGATACAGGAGCACTTTGTGTACAGAAGAGCAAAACATCTTGAAAAAAAGAGGAAAACTTGACCCAAATCTGGAAAATAATGCAAAATTAAATATACATAGCCTTCTCAGTTAAAATTAATGAGGGACACAACTGCTACGAATATCTGAAGGGTGTTAACAGGAAGAAGGGAGCGTAATTACTTAGCACCATACCCGTAAACATAATTAGGACTAATGGTATGCAATTAAGAAAAGAAAAATTTAGTCACAACATTATGAGAGTTCCTCTGTGCTCGTGACATCTATTAAGCTATGGCATCATTTTCCAAAGCAACTGGGAGGAGTCCTGTTCTCTGAACCACAGAGGATAAATGAAACGAGGCAGCAAAAAGAACACCTCCTAGTGCTAACAGAACAAAACAAAGAGATGCTTAGCAGCCTGAATAGATCTGTATCATGGATTTTATGTGTATCTTTGAATTGGCAGCTTAGAGAGGAGAGAAATACCAGGGTTTCTGTTCTTAACTCCTGGTATTTGCTGTGCGTGACCTCACTGTTTTGTGTTCCCATGAAAACCTGGGGCATTTGCTGAATAGCCCTTTGTTCACAAGGCAGTATCCATCTCAGCCCAAGCCTTTAAGGGCTCTTCTGTACTTCTCAGGTGAACCTGACAATGGTAACAGCGCTTTTAGGGCAATTAGAGTATTTAGTATTCTTTTCTTCCTCCTAAAACATCTTGGCGCACTCCTTTTTAAAATAAATGGGGATTAAGTAGTGATCTGTTCCTGGATAAGAAAAGGGCAAATGAGGGTGACTGCTCTCAGCTCCAAGATTCCAAAGCGATTACTGCAAAAGTGGCAAAAGAATACAGGAATCAGTGGCCTATTAGAGAAACCTCAGATTGTTAAATGGGGAACTAATAGTAGGAAGAAAAGGGTGAAGGAAATTGAATGGTAATTTTTTATAGTCTGCTTTAAAAAATGCCAATGCTCCAACTCTGCTTGCTTTAGTAACTCACAAGACATTTAGGCTTTTGCAGCAGTTGTGCATATTTAAGGAACAGGAGTTGGCCTCAGTGTAAATATTCTTTGACTGATTAGTATGAAAATGGTCCTTCCTTCCCATTTCCCTTTGTGATGCTGACAAGACAGTGACCTGATGGATGCATGAATTATGTATTTTCAGAAGACAGAGCTTCTAGAAATTGAAGAGAATACTTATTTTATATTGTTTTGTGCTTTCCCTACAGAGGGAAATATGCTTAAATTGGCTGTGGTTAATTTATGAGGGCTGCCTTCTCCATTTAATCTCCAGTGCACAGAAATCTGTTCTTCGCACCTTTATTTCTAGATATTTTAGGATGTTTCTGGAAAGCAAGCTGATCTGTGCCTTTTCATAGGAGCAAAAAGCAATCAGAATTGGTTATGATTTCAGTAAAGCTAAAAGATATAGATCCCTCTCAAATGTCTTTCCCATCCAGAATGTGACAGAGTTTAAATTCTCCTTTTTAAATTCAGATCTTTAGGTGAAGGTATAATTTCTTAAGTACCCTTTTAAAATCCAAATTTGTTGTTGCTATTTAATAATAATAATATTTATTCCATGGCATTCTTGAAAGGATTATATCAAATGACTTAATGCCTTTAAAGTGCTTAGCATAGAACTTAGCATAAAGATTTAATAAACATTATTTTATTATCATTATGAGTGCTATCATTACAATTATGATTGCTGCATTTACCTGTATAACAGATAACCTCACAGAATTTTAATATAATGGCAATCTTTGACTTGTGACTTCTTTAGCAGTCATCAGGGCCCTGAGAAATAGTGGACAAGGTAGGAAATTATTCAGGAGGGTGGGGGAAGACCAGTTTGGATGGTGCTAGAGGCTGGTCTCCTCCCCATTTTGCTGGGTGAGCCGAGAGGTGGCTCAGCAGATGAATTAGCTCAGCAAAATCCCTAGGCTAATTCCAGTTACTGGAATAGCTGTTGGTGTTCTGACCCTGGGCTTCCCCAGGGCTCGGTGGTGAGGCAGAAGACGCCATGGGTTCCATCCCTGGCTTGGGAAGATCCCTTGAAGGAGGGCATGGCAACCCACTTCAGTACTCCTGCCTTGGAGAATCCCGTGGACACAGGAGCCTGGCAGGCTGTAGTCCATACTGTCGCACAGAGTCAGACACGACCGAAGCGACTGAGCACGCATGCACGGAATGACTCCACCTTTTGAGCAACGCCATTTTCTACAGTTATTTTGGAGTATAACTATTCAACGCCACCCTGCCCTGCTGCTTCTTTCCCCCACGTCTGTTGCTGTAAATGTATAGACCGTTGTAGGTTCAGGACCTCTCTGTACAGGATTGCCAGCTACAATGCTGTGTGCGCAGCCTGGGCTGTAATGAGAGCGCTGAGGGCACCCCGTGTGCCCCGCTCCTTCTCTGCTTGTGAGTTTCGCCTGGTAAACCCTGTGTCTGTACCGTATGACATTAATAGTGCAGGTCCATGGATGCTTTGCAGAACAGGTTGGGGGTGGGCAGATGCCTCATTAAGAAAGGAATACAGGCTCTTGGGTAACTCCAGAGCATTGCACCCTGTTAAAAAAGAGTGAACAGGGCAAAAGACTCAGAAGTTATTAGTTCTGCATAAAATTCACAGTGATATGTGGTCTTTGTTACAAGCAACACTAGTGGTAATGCTATAGCATTTTCCACAGAAAACTGATGCATGAAATTAACTTGCTTTATTTCTGTTTTTCACTAATCTCTGTTCCCTGTTACAGTCTGCTAATTTCTAACGCCTTTTAGTTCAGTTGCCAATCAAAGAGGCCATTAAAAAATTGGATTAATAATTAGTGCTTTTGACCAAAATCTTATTATGGTCATTTTAAATATTGTATACAGAGGCATGTATATTACTGTTATCTCTTTCTAATTAGAAATTAATCATCTACCACTGATTAGAAATGAATGACACACTATTAAGTGAAGCTTTAAATATAGTAGTCATACTAAATAAGAAATAAGAAAATGTCAAAAGAGATTCTCCTTCCCAAAATATATTTAAATTAAAAACATAATCAAGATGATCTCATATATTAAAGGAAGTGTGTTTGAGATAAAGGGAAGAAATTTTTATTTCAGAAAATCACTAAAACAAAATGTAGACAGAAATAAGACCACTCCCATCTGACATTGAAGAATGCCCATCTCTTAACAGCCAGTATTAAAAATAAGTAGGTCGTAAAGATGAGAATGTAAAATGCTATGATATTGGCTTCTTATCTGTAAATGAAATTCTAATTTGACTCTCGCACAAGGAAAAGGAATGAATACGGTATGTTTTCCCTTGCGAGCTGTCAGAATGATAAAACTGAATACTCTCTAAATCAGCTTTTCCATGGACAGCTGGTTCATCATCATTAGTACGTATATCCTTATTAATATCTAGGCCACTCAACTATAGGAGAAAACTAGATTGATGCTCTTTGAAATTTTGTACTACTCCAATCAATTGCTAAGGTCTACACACAAATATCAAGCTATAATGAACCCAGAAATACTATTTGTTCTTACTGGTTTCTTCAAAAAAGGGACAATATTTTACTATAGCATTCTGTTCTAAAAATATTCTAAAGATTTTTTAATAGCATAGACTATGCTTATTTAGATGCCTACATATCTGGGCACTTCTTACTCCCTTTGCTCTACAAGGAGCTGGACATGCTGTGTGGGTTGATGCGCTTTCTCCAATGGCCCATGTGCCCTGCTGGGAAGCAGAGAGCCTTTAATTTTCAAGTGAACTGAATTAAAATAATTGACCATAATATCTGAGTTCCTATCTAGTTTAGTTATATTTATTGTGATCATTTTTTTGAAAGTACAAAATCAGGTAAAAGGAGCATAAGTGATCAACTCTAACATTTATTACAAATGCAAAATCGAGTCAAAGACAATTAAGTAAAGACAATTAATTACCGAAGGACAGAAAGCACAGCAAGGATAGGACTTTAGATCAAAAGCACAGGGCCCTTCACTAGACCACACGGCATGCAAGAACGTGAAAACCTTTCCTGAAACTCTTATTGGCATGCTCACATGATTTGCCCAGTGTTGGTAATTTTGCCCAAATTTGCCCAATTTCCAGTACTCAAACCCCAATAATCCCTGGTGGCTTAGCGGTAAAGGATCTGCCTGCCATTGCAACAGCTTTAGGTTTGATCCCTGGGTCAGGAAGATTCCCTAGAGAAAGAAATGGCAACCCACTTCAGTATTCTTGACTGAGAAATCCCACCGACAGAGGAGTCTGGCAGGCTGTGATCCATGCGGTTGTAAAGAGTTGGACATGACAGCAACTAAACAAACAGCAACAATGCTCCAGTAATATACAGTGGTTTAGGCACAATGGGATTTTCCCTGCCTCCCTGCCTCCCTCCCTCCCTCCCCCTCTCCTTCCTGCCTTTCCTTCTTTCTACCTTCCTTCCTTTTCTTATTGCATTTATTTTTTTTTTCTTCTCTCATTTGATTTCTTTTTCTCCACTTACTGGTGGTTGAGGCCATTTGAATAATAGACTCTACCTGAGGAGTGCATTCCTCTGATAAACCATAAAATCACAGTAATTTTTCTCAACCAAATGCTGTTTCAGTCTTATTTCCTATTCTTGAGCCACAGAAGCAATTTACTTTTCAATCGTTAAAGATCCCCAAATCTTGGACTCTATTCACTTGCATTTATACTCTCAAACCAGAAGCTCTTTCCTGAGCTCATTCTTTATTGTAATACTCAAATAGAAGAAGTGAGAAACCAAACACATAACGTTGTAGCTCTCACTGCCTCCCAAGGCAATTGGTTTGTATTCAGAGTTGCCAGAGTTTACCAAATGTTTTGACACATCTTATCAGGGCTCTCCAACCCTTCAGCCTTGGAATATATTTTCTTATAAGCCCCGACCTCTCAACTGTTGCCTCTCAACCCATTCAATGGCTGTGCCTATGAAGCTGTGCCAGGCTTTTCTTATTATATATAGCACCCCGATTCAAGTTTCCAGTGTCTGTATCATACATAGACTTCCATTGTTTTAATAATAAAAGAATATTAAGCGTTTATAAACTTAAACAATCATATTTATAATCATTCTAACGCAATATATGTTATTACTCACCTAATAATGAAAAGTGGTTGGGTGGGGTTGGCAAAGTAAAATCACAGCAAAGTTAACCAGTGAGGAAGATTTTATTCAAGACTATTTCAGTAAGGGAGAGAGGTTGAACTTGACTGAAACAAATAGTTGGAGAGATTTTAGGCACTGGAGTGATGAGAAAGTGCTGGAGGATTTTTTTGGAGGGGTGTGGTGATCAGTTTTTATTTTTTTATTTATTTCTTTTTTTACTTTACAATATTGTATTCATTTTGCCATACATTGACATGAATTCACCATGAGTGTACATGTGTTCCCCATCCAGAAGCCTCCTCCCACCTCCCTCCCCATCCCATCCCTCTGGGTCATCCCAGTGCACTAGCCCTGAGCACCCTGTATGATGCATCAAACCTGGGCTGGCGATTCATTTCACATATGATAATTTACATGATTCAATGCCATTCTCCCTTATCATCCCACCTTTGCCCTCTCCCATAGAGTCCAAAAGACTGTTCTATACATCTCTGTCTCCTTTGCTGTCTCGCATACAGGGTTATCGTTACCATCTTCCTAAATTCCATATATATGTGTTAGTATACTGTATTGTTGTTTTTCCTTCTGGCTTACTTCACTCTGGATAATAGGCTCCAGTTTTACCCACCTCATTAGAACTAATTCAAATGTATTATTTTTAATGACTGAGTAATATTCCATTGCATATATGTACCACAGCTTTCTTATCCAATCGTCTGCTGATGGACACCTAGGTTGCTTCCATGTCCTGGCTATTGTAAACAGTGCTGCGATGAACATTGGGGTACACGTGTCTCTTTCAATTCTGGTTTCCTGGGTGTGTATGCCTAGCAATAGGATTGCTGGGACATATGGCAGTTCTATTTCCAGCTTTTCCTGTGTTTACAGATGTTTTCCTCTGATATTAGGCCATCTGTGTTTGCTCATTGGCCATCCACTGAAGTAAGACCTCCTTCCTCCCACCAGAACTGAGAGACAAGAGTATTATCTTTTTCTATCTTCATATTTCAAAGATAAGGTTCTTAGGTCCTTGAGAAAGATATGTTCTGAGTCATAAAGTTGGAAGGCAGCTAGGAGATTTACATGCATTTGGAAGGGTAGAGAAAAATGGACATAGGCTTCTAAGGTCAAGCTTCATCACCAGCTGAAGGAGGAAGAACATTGAGAATGAAATTTAAAAAGTATTTATTGGCCAGATCGGTGCACACCACTTTTGCTCCTGTCTAGTCACAGTAGTCCCCCCATGGTTCTGTTATCTCCAAAGGTGGCTACTGATCATGATCTTGTTCTGACCTTAAAGAAGAGAGAACATGAATTTTGCTAGCTGTTTTTACAATAACTGAATGTTTACTAGGATCCATGCCAAATCAGTAAATAGATATGACATTATTTAAATACTATGAAAATAACTTGAGAAACAAGTATTAGTGTCATCATTGTGGAAAGGAGAGCTGAGACATAGAGAGATTAGTACTTTGCTCAAGACTCACTCATGTAATCAACAGCTGAATAAAATTTCAAATTAAATCTTTAGAGGTAAAGAGCCCACAATCTTTACCTTTATGATATAAACGCACACACACATATGTACTCAGAGGGGAAGTGGGGAGAAGCAGAGAATGTATATGTGCAATTATGTGTGAAGAGTGAGAGAGAGAAAAAATGTAATTTTCCATTGTTTGTTCCTCCTAACAGATGACCATATGGTGCAGTATCAATGGCATTATAATTAATCACATATATTTTATTATAGTTTCCCCTCAATTCTTCTTCGATACATGTCTAATTTCCTAAATGCCTCCCTTCTATTCTGTCTCTATCCTTGCCTTTCTTTCTCCCCACTTCCATTCTGTACATTTTCTCATGGTGTTTAACCTCAGATTACCTCTACTTTATTTGAATAGTACCTTTTTCAACTCAGTTAGTATACCTTCAACAAATTATGCATTATATACAAAAGACAGGGGCTTCCCAGATGGCTCAGTGGTAAAGAATACACCTGCCAATGTAGGAGCCTCAAGAAACACAGGTTTGATCCCTGGTTTGGCTCATTAAGATCCCCAGGAGGAGGAAATGGTAACCCACTCCAGTATTCTTGCCAGGAAATCCCAAGGAGAGAGGAGCCTGGCAGGCTAATGTCCCTGGAGGGTCACAGAGTCGAACATGACAAGCGACTGATCATGCATGCAAGCATACAAAACACAAGAAGAGTATAGTTTTTTGGAGCTTGACTCTCAGGCTTGCCTATTTAATCTGATTTTTCAGAAGAAAATGATATGGAATATGACATTGAAAAACAGAAGAAAAGAAAAAAAATGAGACATATTAAAACCTACAGGGAGATAAGAAGGGGATAAAAAATACAGGGAAGAAGAATAAAGAAGTGAAATAAAAGATAAGGAAAGTCAGGAATTAGATAAAGAAAATAAAAGTTGAAAGAATTGGTCTGCAGTTAACTGTACTACATCACTCTAGTAAATTAAATTTTTTTAAAGAAAATGAATATAATAATTCCAGGATTTTTTTAACCTTTTAACCAAAAATAAAAGATGTTGAGTGAAATGAAAGATGTTTCTCAAATGTGGAGACATACTTTCTAAATTTTCCCTGTTAAATTTTATGTTGGGTGTATTTTATGTAATAGACTGGGTTCCGTGTAATCAAAGTGTATGAAGGTCTTTTCCAAATTACATGCAGTGGTTACCTGCCAAAGAATGAAGGTGCACTATAAACTCAAGGCAAAACCTACCTTTTTATATCCAAGCGCAAGCGTTGCTCAAGTTTTCTATCTTTGGGACTGATTTTATATACCGTCAAAGATCCTTGAGCTTAACTGTTAACGATGAACATAAAATGTTCATTTAAATCAGAAGCTGCACACACACATACGCACACACATTTTCTCACTCATGTTTAATTTCTTCTATGTAATGTAGGTTTTCTCTTAAAAATAATATGAGTCTACATTTACAGGTATCCCATGCAGTGACGTAATATGAATGTGTGTGATAGCTAGCGTATGGTGAATGGTGCTGCTGGATTCGTGGCCTTCAAAGGAGAAGATTTAACTCCAGGACCAAAGACAGGTTTCAGTCACTCAGAGGTTTGTGTGCAAGATTTTATTTAAAGTAACAGAACAAAGAAAGCTTCTGACAGACATCAGAAGAGGGTAGAAAGAGAACCTGTTTCACTAGTTTAAGTGGGACCTTATATACTTCTCAACTAGCTGCCAATAATAGATAAAAAGAATACCTCACCCTTGTAAGAGTTCCACCAGACCCTTTCCCAAGGCATACATCCAGAGATAACCTCAATACTAGATTAGCCAGGGAGAAGGGGGCAAGGGATGCTATTGCTGTGTAATCAGGGTACACATCTTGAGAAACAGGTTCCCAGGCAAGATTTGTTACAATTATAATCATCAACATAGAGTCTGAGAAAAGACACTGTGCTGTGTGATCATTAGTTCCAGGACCTAAAGAAAGGCCAGTTCTTGGGCAAGGTACATGGTTGCACAAGGCCTAAGGAAAGCTTGAGAGAGAATGTTCCCTCCTCCTTAAAGGGCCTTAGACTGCCTGCCTAAGCTTTTAACTCTTCATGTGTTTCAGTGGCAACCTGAAATAGCAATGGCATGTCAATAGAAAGAACATGATTTAGAATTGCAGTATGAAAATATTTTGCACAGGAAGACTCTAATATTATAGATATGTGTGTGTAAATTCAGGCAAAAGTAGTTACAAATGAAGCCCTGTTCTAGATGATGAAGAAACAGTGGAGGCCAGAGCACACAAAATCTTCATGAAGCTCTAATCCTAGTCCTCATATAATTACTGCCCAGGTTTTAAAATATGCACATCAATTTAATATTGTTACTCAATTGCTAAGTCGTATCTCACATTTTTCAACCCCATGGCCTGCAGCATGCCAGGCTCCCCTGTCCTTCACTATCTCTGGGGGTTACTGAAATTCACATCCATTGAGTCAATGATACCATTCAACCATCCCATCCTCTGTCACCCCCTTCTCCTCTGGCCCTCAATCTTTCTCAGCATTAGGGTCTTTTCCAATGAATCAGCTCTTCATATCAGGTGGCCAAAGTATTGGAGCTTTAGATTCAGCATTAATCCTTCCAATGAATATTGCAGGACGGATCCCCTTGCTGTCCAAGGAACTCTCAAGAGTCTTCTCCAATTCCACAGTTTGAAAGCATCAGTTCTTTAGTGATCAGTTTTCTTTATGGTCCACATCTCACATCCATACATAACTACTGGAGAAACTATAGCTTTGACCATATGGACCTTTGTCAGCAAAGTGAAGTCTTTGCTTTTTAATATGCTCTCTAGGTTGGTCATAGCTTTTCTTCCTCGGAGCAAGTGTCTTTTACTTTCATGGCTGCAGTCACCATCTGCAGTGATTTTGGAGCCCAAGAAAATAAAATCTATCACTGTTTCCATTTTTTCCTTGTCTATTTGCTATGAAGTAATGGGACCAGATGCCGTAATCTTAGTTTTTTTTTTTTTATTTTATTTATTATTTAAACATTTTTTTTTTATTATTGTTTTTGCCATACATTGTTATGATATCACCATGGGTTTACATATGCTTCCCCTCCGGGTCCCCCCTCCCTCCTCCCTCCCCCCCGGGAAATCTCGCTGCACCAGTCCCGAGCATCAATCCTGGGCTGGCGATTGATTAGACACATGACAATTAACATGCTTCAATGCCCTTCTCCCATCTCATCCCACCCTTACCCTCATCCACAAAGTCCACAAGTCTATTCTATACATCTGCGTTCCTTTTGTTGTCTCCCATGTTGGGTTCTCATTACTGTCTTTCTAAATTCCATATATATGTGTTAATATACTGTATTGTTGTTTTTGCTTCTGGCTTACTTCACTCTGGATAATGGGCTCCAGTTTCGTCCATCTGAGTAGAATTGCTTCTAATGAATTTTTTTTTAATGCTGAGTAATATTCCATTGTGTATATATACCACAGCTTTCTTATCCATTCGTCAGTTGATGGGCATCTAGGTTGCTTCCATGTCCTGGCTATTGTAAACAATGCAGCGATGAACATTGGGGTGCACGTGGCTCTTTCAATTCTGGTTTCCTCGGTGTATATGCCCAGCAGTGGGATTGCCGGGTCATGGAGAGGATGTGGAGAAAAGGGAACCCTCTTACACTGTTGGTGGGAATGCAAACTAGTACAGCCACTATGGAAAACAGTGTGGAGGTTCCTTAAAAAGCTGCAAATAGACCTGCCATATGACCCGGCAATCTTAGTTTTTTGAATGTTGAGTTTTCAGCCACCTTTTTCACTCTACTGTTTGACCTTCACAAAGAGGCTCTTTAGTTACTCATCATGATAAATAGTATTAAATGGGGTAATTTATCATATATGGATATATTTTGTATCTTAATAAAGCCTCATTATTTCCTCATTATGAAAATAATAAGAAAGCAAAAATGGTATTACCCAACAGGGAGAAAAACAACAGGAAATACAGCAAATGAGTTAAGTCTCAGCAACATTTCTGAAAGGGTGGAAGAGTGATACTTGAATGAATTATAAACTTAAGTGTCTTCCGAATTGGGGGTTATGAGCCCTGCAGGTGGGGAGAAGTGTTCTGCAGAATTCCTAAAATACCTTGCAGTTGGAAGTACCAGGTAGTGTAGAAGGCACTGGGGAAGAGAAGCCCTGAACAGAGGTGACTGCCAGCTTGCCAGGAGGTGAGAAAGCTTCATTCTTTGGAGAAATTGAGCAGGGGTGTTCTCATTTTATGAGCACTTTTAGAAAAGTCGGAGAAACCAGAGATCAAATTGCCGACATCCGATGGATCATTGAAAAAGCAAAAGAGTTCCAGAAAAACATCTATTTCTACTTTACTGACTGCACCAAAGCCTTTGACTGTGTGGATCACAATAAACTGTGGAAAATTCTTCAAGAGATGGGAATACCAGACCGCCTGACCTGCCTCTTGAGAAACCTGTATGCAGGTCAGGAAGCAACAGTTAGAACTGGACATGGATCAACAGACTGGTTCCAAATAGGAAAAGGAGTACGTCAAGGCTGTATGTTGTCACCCTGCTTTTTTAACTTATATGCAGAGTACATCAAGAGAAACACTGGGCTGAGGAAGCACAAGCTGGAATCAAGATTACTGGGAGAAATATCAATAACCTCAGATATGCAGATGACACCACCCTTATGGCAGAAAGTGAAGAAGAACTAAAGAGCCTCTTGATGAAAGTGAAAGAGGAGAGTGCAAAAGTTGGCTTAAAGCTCAACATTCAGAAAAGTAAGACCATGGCATCTATTCCCATCACTTCATGGCACATAGATGGGGAAACAGTGGAAACTGGCTAACTTTAGTTTTAGGGGATCCAAAATCACTGCAGATGGTGATTGCAGCCTTGAAATTACAAGACACTTACTCCTTGGAAGGAAACTTATGACCAACCTAGACAGCATATTAAAAAGCAGAGACATTACTTTGTCAACAAAGGTCCAGCTAGTCAAGGCTATGGTTTTTCCAGTAGTCATGTATGGATGTGAGATTTGGACGGTGAAGAAAGCTGAGTGCGGAAAAATTGATGCTTTTGAGCTATGGTGTTGGAGAAGACTCTTGAGAGTCCCTTGGACTTCAAGGAGATCCAACCAGTCCATCCTAAAGGAGATCAGTCCTGGGTGTTCCTTGGAAGGACTAATGTTGAAACTGAAACTCCAGTACTTTGGCCACCTCATGTGAAGAGCTGACTCATTTGAAAAGACCCTGATGCTGGGAAAGATTGAGGGCAGGAGGAGAAGGGGAAGACAGAGGATGAGATAGTTGGATGGCATCACTGACTCAATGGACATGGGTTTGGGTGGACTCCAGGAGTTGGTGATGGACAGGGAGGCCTGGCGTGCTGCGGTTCATGGAGTCACAGAGTCAGACACGACTGAGTGACTGAAGTGAACTGAACTGAGCATAGTCTGGCTAGTAGAAGGCAGGCCTGACACAGATGATGAAAATAGAAGAAATAAATGGACATCCACAGGCTGCATGGGGTCTTCAGTCTTTCTTGCTTTTACTTCTCAGTGGGAAGGTGACCCGCCATGAAGTCCTCCTGGAGAGGTTATGGGCCCCTGCTCTGATGAGTCAGCATCTCCTAGAGAGAAGACCTGTGGTTCTCGGTGTTTCAGGGTTGCTGGCTGTCTGGTAGGAATGAGAGTAGGAATCAGGGTGTCTCTCCTTCCACTCTCTGCTACATTCAATCTTCCTGATGAAGACTTTGCTTTCAATACTCTCCATGACACCTTCCAGCTCTTACATTTTATAGTCCTGAGGTTTCTGAATAGAGAATGAGCATACAGAAATATTATGCATAAAAATCAATTGAATTTAAGCATAACTTAAACAGTTCTATAATTTTCCTAAACTACCAATTACCCAATTAGACTAGAATTAAGATTCAGTTTTAGATTTGCAATAGAGAGGCATCTTCAAAGAAGTAATTTTGAAGATATGACATCTTGCTTCTTAGAATTTCTTCCATTCTAGTTTCAGAAGGCCCATCATGACCCAGGGACTAGAGTGAAACTTATCAGCTGCCCATGATTTCAAAGTTCTGGGACAAGAGAATATTTAATGTTGAAAAAATATTGTCATATTTGATCAAAGATGGTCATATGTTTTCATTTAAAGCATTTTTTTTCTGGATCTTTAAATGTTTCTCTCAATACTCTATGAGTAAAATGAAAATGATAGATTTCTTTTTTCTCTATCCTCTGATGCAATTCATGTATTAATACAATTCATGTATTAATCAACAATATTTGATTAAATCAAAAAGAAATTTTTCACGGAAATTTTGTGGAAGTTGTCACTGAAGAAAAATAACTTGCATTTCCAAAACTTTCTGAATGACTTTCTCCTAACTAGTGCATTTTCCAACTATGACAGAATAAGACTAGTTTTTAAAGCTTAAACACTTTGCCCTTAATTTTTTTCCAATTTTGTTGAAAACTAAGACGAGGAAAAAACTCCTGTATAATACACTGCTGTGAAAGAAAAACTCTTAATTTTAGCCTTTTGGGCATTTTAATTTATACCCATCTTATTTACAACTATTATAACCTCACAGCTTTCATAACCTTATCTAATGAGAGATTTTCTGATTGACTCCATTACCTTGTCTGAGCATGCCATATAATTTATCAGCTCATTTGAAGTGTCCTTTACTAAGACTCTACTGCAAAAATGTCATGCTAATAAAAACAAACATTCCCTCATATGATGACTCAAATACAGTCCTGAGATGGTATATCCCATTCTTTTTAGCTCATTGAAAATAAAACCCCAACCTAGCAGATGGCTAATAACAGAATCCTTAATTGTTCTGCAGAGAGACATGAAATAAAAGATGTTACTTTGATGTATCAGAACTTCTGTTTCTGATCACAGCTTTAAAGATAACCTTAGGCTCTTTTTCAAATTATAGTATAAAACTTCCATTTGTAAGAGATTTCATTTAGTGCATTGCTACTATTTTATTAATTCCAGCCTCTAATAGTTACCCTTAAATAAAACTAGAGTCCAATTGTTTTATTTGACTTATTTTTCCATATTGCTTCCTTCCAGAGTCTGATTTCATACATAATGCATATTTTTCCTTGTACAGTGCATTTTCTTTGTTCCCATATTTACTAACATATGTAAAATCTTTCTTCAAGATTTCTTTTTCTTTTAATCCATTTCTCCATTATGCGTTGTATATATTGTTAACATTCAAATACACTGTTCAGTCTTGACCCACTTTTAAAATTCTTAGAGAATCCTATTAAGTCATCAATATCCTCTCGTCTGCCTAAATGTGATTTTTCAGAGTCTGTATGTTTAACTAACCTTTGGTGGAGTTTTAAGGTACAGTTTAGGAAGATACCTGAGGCAAACCTGAATCTGAACCAGTGAGGATGATGTCTGACCTGGGAAGCTATCACTGTAGAGTACTTTGAAGTGATTACCAGTGCCGTGATGATGGACAGGGTTAGGATGAGGTCTTTGGCAGAGAAGTTGAACTCTTCACCCTTATCAGGTGTATTGCCATATGGACGTATGGCCACAGAGTTTCATTTATTTAGTTTAGGTTATGAATACATTTAAACTACTTCAATGTTCTCCTAAATATTGAATCAAATGGAAATTTCTGATGAGTAGTATACATACACACACACACACACACACACACACACACACACACACATAGTTTTTAAATGCAAGTGGAGGGGAAGGAGGAATTTATTATGTATAATATGGATATATATGTAAATTTATAAATATACAATTTATATATATATAATAAAGATGAATGATATCATGTTTGTACTTGCTTCACCTTTACCATGATAATAAAGGTGCTTAGGTGATTATCTTTACCCTTTCTAATCATTTTTGCTTGTTCTTCCCTGTATTCCTAATTTTAGATTTTCAATATTAGTTAAGTGGTATTGACTTAGTAAACTGTTTTTGATTTGATTATCTCTGGTGGTAAAATTAAGTAAAAAGGTAAGTACAGCTTAGAATTAAGAGAATAGCAATAAACAAAACTCCATCAATTTCATAGACACATAATACACTCACATATTTCTATTTTTTGAATGTCCCAGAACTATAGGTCTTTTTTCCATTTTCATTGATAGCACCTATGTTTTCCGAGGTAGGACACTGCCATGACTCATTGTATTTTAATCTCCTCCTCCTCCTCATTCAGTCCTTATTCTGTAACTGTCTCTTGACCACTTTTTAAAGAAGGGTCATAGGAAGAATTTACAGTTACTATAATGCTCCATGATGTGTGTTTACTTTCTCACAAGTGTAGTAAGTAGAAATTATTGTCAGTATTTTGTTGCTAAACTGATGCACAAAACATAACTCAGGAGCAAACACCTTTTAATACTCTACAAGCAGCTACCTGAAGATCAGGTAGGTAGCTAGGATTAGGGAGTTGAAGTTAGTGAATGACTCAACTTTAAAATCTTTTTGGCAAGAACACTCCTACTGTGAGATAAATGGAATGAGTGCTGTTAAACATCTGTTGTATCCATCACAAAATAAAAACCATAAGGTGCTCTTAAATATTTATTTTAATTATTTACAATTATCCTAATTGTATGATCATAAAAACCTTTTTTAAAAAATTTGTTGCCCAGTGTCAGTTTTCCTTTAATGATGGCATATTTTTATCATTAGTATTCTAATACTTGTCTAATATTTTTAATTTTATGTCTTATTCTGATTTTATATTTGTATCATGTGAACCTGGTTAATGAATCATTTCTGGTTATGTTAACAAGTAAGTTTTTCCATATTAAAAGCTTAGGAACTGACAATGTAACATGGCAGATTTACCAAGGTCTTGAGAGCTAGCGTGAAAAATTACATGGCTATTTATTACGTGTGTAGCCATCCCACACAGGCATATGGGTTCATGCATAAGGCTTTACAATCTTTAGAGAAATTTAAAATGAAGTTGCATAATAGTATTATGCTGTTATTTCTGTGATTTTTCACTCTTACTTGCTCTTTGTCAGTTCTGAGATTGGAAATGCGAAATCTTCTCACAAAGTGCTACACCCCACATAATTTCTAAGTTCCCTCTGGGTATACAGAAGCTTCAAGCACATCGTATCAGCTAGCATATTTTGCCTGTATTTTTCTTTCTGTATCTTTAATTCCAGCCCACACCTGCTTTGGGGACATTTGACAATGAGAATAGTTTATTTGAATGATCTTGTGAATGTCTTGAGCTCACTGATGCCATTTTCACTTTATGCCCACCTTATATCTACTCTTCCAGTTTAGAGCCCATGATTTGAGAAGATCATTACTACCTATGACTCCTTTGCAAATATACTCAAACGCCTTCCCATTTTGCACTCATGTTGCTGAACATTGTTGGAGAACACACACGCGTGCCGTGTTGATGTCACTGTACATGTATGACCATCAACTTTAAAACAAGACGATAAACTCTGTGAACTGTAAGCTTTATAAAATCACTTTCCTACCGAATCATATCCTTTCATAACCTTTCAGACTTCTTACTTTATATGTTTCTGTAATTTCAGTGGTTGCCCTTCCCATCATGGGAACCTCATGTGTAAAGTTTGTCACCTTGCCATCACCAAGTCCTTCTGTCTGTCAGCCCACCTTCCCCTATAATCTTAAAGAAGAGACTCCTTATCAAAGGTCAGTGTATCCTCACTTGATTGTCACCAAATCCCTTTCTCCTTATTAGGATTTTTCTCCTGCAATTATCGCCACTCTTCCCTGTGTCATCTGTTACTCCCTCAGGGATGAATGGTTGTCCTTAGCATCTGTACATGCTCCAGTAAGCATTGATAGAAAATTTATTTTCTTAACTACCTACTCTTTCTTCATATATTCCCCACTTTTTATGAAAGTGTTTTTGTATTCATCTCACTTCTTCAAATTCTGTTGTATCCTCTCTCCATCTGGCTTTGTCAGCTTTCCTTGATCATCCACTGAAAGAATCAACAAAAACCACATTGTTGCCAATATCAACAAATTACCACAAAGGTAGTGGTTAAATAACATAAATTCATTCTGTTACAGTTCTGGAGGTCAGAATACCAAAGTGATTCTTACTAAAACAAAACAAAAATTCCAGCAGTTCTGACTCCTACAGGAGATTCTGGAAGAATCTGCTCAGTGTCTTTTCTATCTTCTAGGATCTGACTCATTCCTGCATCCTGGTCCCACGTCACCTTCTCTTTCCCCTCTCTGCTCCATCACCTGACTCTGCTCGTCTTGTGTCCCTCTTGTGAGAACCATTGTGCTTACCCCAGGCCCACCTGACTAATGTCACAGTCAACATGCTTAATTTAGTTATGTCTGCAAAGCCTCTTTTGCTTCATACAGTAACATTCATAGGTTCATGGATTTATTACCTGATATATTTGGGGGGTTATAGCACAGAATTTCTAAAAGAGAGTACTTTTCCTTTAAGTGATGATTCAGAAATTTTTAATTGTCTTTTTATTTTAATTGTCTTTTTTCTTTCCTTCCTTCTTTCCTACCTTCCTTTCTCCTTCCCCCCATCTCCTTCTCCCTCTCCTTCTGGCTCTTTTTCACTCTTTCTCCTTCTCTTCTTCCTTTCTTTCTTCTACCTCTACCATCTAAAACACAAATATCCCAAACTTGCCATCCTTTCCGGCATCAAATTGGAAGGGGAAAGAGCAGAAAAGATCACAAATGGAAAGTGGCTAGGTGCGAAACTTCTCATATAATGATGAGAGCTTTTCATTTATCCACATATAACTGCAAAAACAAAAATGGGAAACATAATTTACCTGTGTGTCTAGAAAGAAAAATATGCAAGGCTGATCATCTATTTAGAATCTCTGCTGTATTATTCTAAGTAATAGTTTTTTTTAATGATATGAAATGAGAGTTTTGAATTTATACCTTCCTCCTTCCTAATAATGGGCACACGGGCTCAGATCTATTCACTGAGTGTTTTTCTTCTATTCCTTAACATCTTTTGGGTGTTATTTAGTTGTAATTTATTCATTCATTTATTCACTCAAAAGACCCATCACTTACTAGATATCAGTGACTCTAGTAAAACACATATATTGCTTTGATTTTTAGAGAATAATGTTAGTTTAGTGTGAAGATGGAATTGGAGAGAAGAAAGACCTTCTGCAGATACACTAAAGAATGTTTCTGTAATTCAGAGGTGGCATGATATTATCTTGGGTGTGAGCTGTGGGTGAAGGAAGACGAGAAGGATTAGAGATGGTACAGCACTACACAGGAGTGTATCATCTAGGATAGAAGTTGGAGTCAGCAAATGTTCTAATACTTATTTATATAATAAAGATGAATTGGATTACATTTGCTGAGAAATAAGAATATCAGAATTTGGTGAAAAATGATGAGTTTATTTTTGTTGGATGCATGAGAATGAGGAAACCACCCAGGTTGATACACCCTGATGGGTGTTGGACTTGGGAGTCTAAAGGTCTGGCCTGCAATTGTGGGCTTGAGAGTTGTCAACACAATGAAGTTATCTGAGCAGATTCAGTTATCAGGGAAACTACACATAACAAGAAGAGAGGAAGGCTCAGGACAAGACTCAAAATGATAGTACCCAAGAGCAGGACTGGGTTCACTGTTTCTGTGTAGGGCCAGGCAAGAGTATTTATGATTTCTGAAGGCCATATGATCTCTGTTGTAACTCCTCAACCCTGTCACTGTAGTGTGAACACAACCATGGACAATATGCTAACACATAGGCAGAGCTGTTCATTTTTTGAAATAACTCTTTATTTACCAAACAATCCAGAAAGCAGGCCAGGTTTAGTCCAAGGGTCATAGTTTGAGACTCCTTGCTCAAGAGGATGGAAAAGAAACAGTCGAGCTAGAAAAGACGAAGGGAATGAAACTTGAGAGGATGTGGTGTCAGAACCCAATGGGGAAGAGTGCTCCAAGCTGAGGTGGAGTCTGAATAACGTGATGACTGAGGCAGAAGACTTCCAGACCAGTCTGATGGCCTCTACCCAACAGTGGATCTTAAACTGATCACACTATATCCAAGAAGAAATTGGCAGCTTTGTTTTGAGGTGGAGCATAATTGCTTTACGATATGGTGTTGGTATCTGCCATACAACAACCTGAATCAGCCTTAAGTATACATATGTCCCCTCCCTCTTGAAACTTCCACCCCCATCCCCCAACCTCAGGCCCCCTGTCCCACCCTCCCAGGCTGTCACAGAGCACTGGGTTGAGCTTTCTGTGTTAACACAACAGCTTCCCACCAGTTATCTATTTTACACAAGGTAATGTATATGTTTCAATGCTACTCTCTCAATTCGTGCACTTTTGACAGTCCCATATACAAAATTGGAAGCTTCAGTTCAGTTCAGTTCAGTCGCTCAGTCGTATCTGACTTTTTGCGACCCCATGAACCACAGCATTCCAGGCCTCCCTGTCCATCACCAACTCCCAGAGTTTACCCAAACTCATGTCCATTGAGTTGGTGATGCCATCCAACTATCTCATCCTCTGTTGTCCCCTTCTTCTGCCCTCAATCTTTCCCAGCATCAGGGTCTTTTCAAATGAGTCAGCTTTTCGCATGAGGTGGCCAAAGTATTGGAGTTTCAGTTTCAACATTAGTCCTTCCAAGGAACACCCAGGACAGATCTCCTTTAGGATGGACTGGTTAGATCTCCCTGCAGTCCAATGAACTCTCAAGAGTCTTCTTCAACACCACAGTTCTAAAAGCATCAATTCTTCGGTGTTCAGCCCTCTTTATAGTCCAAGTCTCATATCCCTACATGACTATTGGAAAAACCATAGCCTTGACTAGATGGACCTTTGTTGACAAAGTAATGTCTCAGCTTTTTAATATGCTGTGTAGGTTGGTCATAACTTTCCTTCCAAGGAGTAAGCGTCTTTTAGTTTCACGTCTGCAATCACCATCTGCAGTGATTTTGGAGCCCAGAAAAATAAAGTCTGACACTGTTTCCACTGTTTCCTCTTCTGTTTGCCATAAAGTGATGGGACCAGATGCCATGATCTTAGTTTTCTGAATGTTGAGCTTTAAGCCAACTTTTTCACTCTCCTCTTCACTTTCATCAAGGGGCTCTTTAGTTCTTCTTCACTTTCTGCCATAAAGGTGGTGTCATCTGCATAACTGAGGTTATTGATATTTCTCTTGGCAATCTTGATTCCAGCTTGTGCTTCTTCCAGCACTGGGTCTCTCATGATGTGCTCTGCATATAAGTTAAATAAGCAGGGTGACAATATACAGCCTTGACATACTCCTTTTCCTATTTGGAACATGTTGTTCCATGTCCAGTCCTAACTGTTGCTTTCTAACCTGCATACAGGTTTCTCAAGAGGCAGGTCAGGTGGTCTGGCATACCCACCTCTTAAAGAATTTTCCACAGTTTGTTGTGATCCACCCAGTCAAAGGCTTTGGCATTGTCAATAAAGCAGAAATAGATGTTTTTCTTAATTATTCCTAAACTTCCATTCTGTAATACTTGTTAATTTATATAGATATTAGACACATTTAGAAATCATTTTTTCTCTTGCATTTATAAAAATACATTCCTAGTATCTAGTTAGTGACAACTCAATAGTCTAACTTCAGAGTTAACAGAATATCCTTTGTAGCTTGTTGTCAGCTCCTAGTAAATTTGGCAAAAATGTAGGAAACAATACATTTTTGTTTACTTGATTTTGAGTCATCATTCATCACTTATGTGTGTAGAGTCGCATGAGCTGCCCAGTACTCAGTCTGTCCATAGACTCTGTGCACAGCGTCCTGTCCCCAGATCCCATCCACGAACATAGAACAGTCCCAACATTATAAATGTGTGCACATCCCTCTGTAGGCATGTGCAATAATCATAGCTTTCTTTTGTGAGAAAACATCATGCATAGAAATATGTCCATGAGTGTCCCACTTTAAGAACTTTGGGCTTCAGTTATTTTCTTGGGTTCTGCTTGTCCTCCAGATTTTCCTAGTGCTTTGGGCTTTGGTCTAAAAGTACACATCCTCATCTCTTGATTTTTACTTCTTTTCTTTTCCTAACTAAAAAATACTTATGTGGTATAAATGATTATTCCATTCTTTTGAAATCTATTATTTAATTCATTTGCAGATTGATGAAATATGTCTTCAAGTAATTTTCATGGAGTCTTTGAATATCAGTGAATATAATTCAAGTAACTTCACAGAAAAGTATTAACTTCACTGTGTATATTTTTGCCATACTCTTCTCTGTTAAACATCAGTTGGTGTTTTAAAATTTTCTTAGATGTAGTATTAGATTCTTAAAGCCTAGTTTTCATTTCCTTATAAATAGCCTAATTATTTCTCTCCTTTTTGTCTTTGTATAAATTTATTCTTTAAGCATTTACAAAAAGAATCCTGTGTTTTTCTTTCATTTCAGCTTAGTTTTATCTTAAATATTTATGATTAGTTTTGTCCACTTTTCTAATTTCTTTCTAATCAATGTCTATTGTCCCATCATTTAATCTCATTGTCCATTTTACTGTTCATAACTAATTATATTTTCTGTGGTAAGATTCTAGTTCTTTAAGACTTCCAATAGAGAGATTGAAATCTAATTTAAAATTTTAGTTTCTTTACTAAAGAAACTTCGTAGCTTATTTCAGTCAGTTTCCTTTTCATTTCAGTTTATCTAACAGTCTGTTGCTTTCCATTTCATATTTTTTTCTGTTTCTTATAGTCCAAATTTTATCTTATATTTTTGATAATAGATTCAAATGATTTAACTGTTCATTTTGCTTTGGGCATTAAACTTTGTAAAAATATTATTTTATTATATAGATAGGTAGATATCAGATTGCAGAATTATTTTTCATGTCCCACTTTTATTTTCCCTTGAGTGACCCATGGATTCCTCATTGTTTATTTGAGTGTTAGCACAATATTTTTTCAGATTTTAAGCTGAATGTCATTTATATGTAAATCCCTGTTGTGGTTTCAATTAGACTCTTTTACTGAAACAGGCTTCCCAGGTGGTGGTGCAGTGATATCTTATCTGCCTGCCAGTTCAGGAGATGCTAGAGACGTGGGTTCAATTCTTGTATCAGGAAGATTCCCTGGAGAAGGAGATGGGAACCCACTCCAGTAGTCTTGCTTGGAATATCCCATGGACAGAGGACCCTGATGGGCTACAGTCCATGGGGTCACAAAAGAGTTAGACATGACTAAAAGTCTGTGTGTGTGCACGCGCGCACGCACACACACAGAAACAGAGACCACAAAACACAGCTGCTTAAATAAGGTCGAATTTTAGTTCTCATGTAAAAGTCTGCAGGATAGTTTTCAGGCTGACAGTGTCTCAAACTGACAAGACCGTCGGAAGCCCAAGTTCTTTCCATCATTTCGTTTCAAAGAATACTTTCTTTACCTGTCAAATCAGAGCTGGGCCACTAGGGCACCATGTTTCAGTCTGAGAGAAGGGAAAAGCAGCAAGTGAAGGTCAGATAGTTTTCTTTTTTTATTTTTAATTTATTTAATTGGAGGCTAATTACTTTACAATATTGTGGTGGCTTTTGCCATTCGTTGACAAGAATCAGCCATGAGGGTGCATGTGTCCCCCATTCTGAAACCCCTCCCACCTCCCTCCCCATCCCATCCCCCTGGGTTGTCCCAGAGCACCGGCTTTGAGTGCCCTGTTTCATGCATCAAACTTGCACTGGTCATCTATTTCACATATGGTAATATACATGTTTCAGTGCTATTCTCTCAAATCATCCCACCACCCTCACCTTCTCCCACAGAGTCCAGAAGTCTGGTCTTTATATCTGTGTCTCTTTTGCTGTCTCACATATAGGTTTGTCATTACCATCTTTCTAAATTCCATATATATGTGTTAAAATACTGCATTGGTGTTTTTCTTTCTGATTTACTTCACTCTGTATAATAGGCTCCAGTTTCATACAGCTCATCAGAACTGATTCAAATGCATTCTTTTTAACAGCTGAGTAATATTCCTTTGTGCATATGTACCACAGCATTAGTCTGCCAATGGATAATTTTCTTTCAAGCTAGTTACTTAAGAGTCATAAGCATCATTCACACATCCTCCTTGAGAACTCTTTTACCTTACCACCATTAGCTGAGAAAGAAGCTGGATAATGTAAGCTTTAACTAGGTAACTATGTGCTCATTTAAAACCCTATTACTATGGCAACGGGAGAAATGAAATTGGATGGAAAATGGCCCCAACCTTGAATGATTCTGTTTACAATTCTGTTTATTTATTTATTGTTTCTATAGGAAAAAAGTTTTCATAGAGAATATGTATCAACTGTCAGCTCACTTTTCTTGGAAGCCCTCGAGTAAATGTTTCCCTAAGCTCCACCTGTCTCTATCTCGACTTATTGTTGACGTCACATCTCAGACTCTAATGCCTTGCTTTCTGTCCTCTTACCCCAGGCTCTGTCATAACTGCAGTCTCTGAATGTTCATAAAAACAAGTGCTGAGAGAATGAGTTGTCTTCAGCCCACTCAAAGAATCATTGAAAAATTTACAGCAGACAGGATGGAAGGTGAGGAGACCTGCTTTTGTGTATTAAATGACAGGAAAATGTCATTTCATGACACTGTACAAATTGGCTAAAGATATTGGATGGAAGGAAGAACTTTTGCCTCCTTTCCTCCAGAGATGAAAACACGTTATTGGAACCACTGAGGAAAAATGAGAACAGGATCAAAACCTCATAACTTAGTGTTCAGAATGTGAAGTCTTTTCTCACACCACACACCATCAGTCACTCAGTGATTATTTTCTCAGGGTTAAGAGTACATTTACTGTGTGAGGCCTTTCAGAGTTGCACATTTTATGTATGCAACTGTTGAAGTTATGGTTAGTAATTTATTTTCCCAGGAGGGGGTTTATAGAGAAGAGGCTGTGTTTTTCTCATCAGTATACATGACAGGGGGCTACATATTTTGAAACAAAAAAAGTCACAAAAATGTTTGTGTGTTTTTCATTTAGAGAAATAGTCTTTGGTTTTACGATATGGTTATATTACTGTGCTAAATGCTTCGGGACATACAAAGATAGATAAATTGCAACAGTAAAGTAAAGGGATTAATTTTGGTTTTCTTTACAATCATGCCAGTATTGGAATGGTGACAAAGAGACGTGTCACCATTCTGCAGACATATTATGCAAATAAAATTCAATCTATGAAGTAATTTCCAGTGGGGAATTTAGTACAGGTAATTTCAATAGTAGCGTAATTTAGCAAATAACATTTTAGAACTTCTGAGGATCTGGTTTTGTGTTAGAACCATGTTATTATTTTCCAAAGATAACTCATCCTTTTTTTTTTTTTTTTCTGTTGTTGGCAGTGGCTTTAATATTGGTAAATTGCCAAGAGCATTCTTTTCAAGTTCACTATATATAATATATGAAAGCACATTTAATATATGCAAGAACATTTACTAATTCTATTTATAGTTACATGTGAAGTGACAACAATGTGAAGAAACTGACTTTACTTCATAAGGGACCACCTCAAAGACTGATGCCCCAGGCTAGGCAGCAAAGCATGTTAAGTGTGTCAGTCCTTCTTAAGCAGTTAATTAATTAGTATTAAGTTAATAAAATTTAAGACAGTGCTTGCTTTAAGCTTAAAAATTGTGCATCAGATTTTATCTGGGTGAATAAATTGCCAAGGGATTTTTGAAAAAGAAAACAATGATTGGGAGCTAATTCAACTAATATGAAATTTTATGTATACGTATACTAATAAAATCATTCTGTCACCGTTGTAGATATAACCAAGTGTGATAGCCCAGGATGAAGAGCAGGGAAGCAGAGCCCAGCATGCATGACATTACATAACAATTAGAACTGTAGAAAAAGATTTTAGATTTCTGTTTCATACTATGTAAAAATGAATTCCCACGTGTTCTCCTTACGCTTTTAAATATGTGGATAAATTTTCCTTTTAAAACATTGGGAATGTTTGTATAAGATGTAAAGGCCTTTCTTTATTACAAATAATGATATATTATTATGTTTTTATAATTTTATGTTTTTAAAAACATTTTTATCTTTTTATAATTTTTAAGATTTTTATTTCTTCCTTATGAATAGTAAAACAAAAATTTTAAATGAAACCATAAACTTCAAGGAAAACAATTTGAAAAATAGATGCAACACTCATGAGTAGAAAATGAATTGGTATTCATAGTGCTAAAATATATTCTATAAAATAAGAAAAGAAAATAACTGCATCGATAGCTTATAATAAATTTTTATTTGTTCAATTCAAATTATTTCCTCTTAACTTTATATTCAAGTTTTAGATTTCATTCTTTGTTTTTAACAATTAAAGAAGAAGAAAATTGAATCAAATACCTCTTGTGGTAAGAGAGAATTTTATCTCTATATTGAACCCTTTTTGTTACTCAAATGCACAGCAATAAATGGACTACATTTTTAAATGTAGAATTTGATGTGTTTGCATTTGTGTATACATCCATGCCGCAATTGCCACCCTCAAGATGGTGAACGCATTCATCACCTCAAAGCTTCCTTAAACTATTTTGTAATCCTTCCTGCCCATCCCATACTCTCTCAAAGAAAAAAAAAATCACAAACGTTTTTGTGTGTTTTCACTTAGAGAAATAGTCTTTGGTATTACAATATGATTAATTATGGTGCTAAATGCTTAGGGACATACAAAGATACATAAATTGCCTCTCTACCGCTAGGCAACCACAATCTCTTTTCTTTCATAATGGATTAATTTCTCTAGAATTTTAGATAAGTGGGACTATATGATGTGTCCTTTTTTGGATGTCTGTCTTCCTTCACTCAAAATACATATTTTAGGATTGATCCATGTAGCATGGATGAATAGATTATTCCTTTCTGTTGCTAATCCATGTTCCATTGTATAGATATACTGAAATTTGTTTTTCCAGTTATTGCTTGGGGCACACTTAGTTGCTTCCAGTTTGAGGGTATTACGATTCTCTTAGGTAATTATCTAAGAGGAGAATGGGTGGATTGTATGTTAGATAGGTGGTTTAACTTTAGGGGGCATTGCCAAACTCTTTTACAAAATGGTTATAAAATCTTGCATTCCTTTCATCAGTGTATGCATTCCAGTTCCTCCATGTCACCAATACTTGAAATAGTCAGTGGGTTTAATCTTAAAAATCCTAATAGATGTACAATGGTAGCTCATTGAGGTTTTAATTCACATTTCTCTGTCTCCTGATGTTGATCTTTCCTATGTTGTTATGTATCTTCTGTATACCTTCTTTCATGAAGTATCTGTTCAAATCTTTTGTCCAATTTCTCCACCATTGGCTTGCTTGTTTTCTGATTTTTGAGTTTCAGTGGTTCTTCATATATTCCAGCCCTTTATCAAATATCTAACTTTCAAATATTTTATCACTATGTTTGCTTTTCTTTTCATATTCTTAAGAATATATATTGAAAAGCAGAAGTTTTCAATTTTGATGAAGTCAAATTTGTAAATTTATTCCTTTATGGATTGTGTTTTTGTGTCATATGTAAGAAATTTTCCTGGCAGGAAAAAGCAAAACTCCATTAGAATATTTATTTTATTCCTTATGTGTCTGCAATATAAATCCTCAGACCGTTTATTCAAACACAGACTTAAGGGCCATTTTTTCAGGTTCAGTGAAAATATGATCTGTCCTTGGGATGCCTGATGTGCAGTGAGGAACACAGAAAAATGGATGAAGACTTCCTAAAAACTCATCACATGTCAGACACTGTATTAGACACTTTTCACTGCATTATCTATTATCTTGATATTCACAACAAGCAGGAACTTCCAAATTATAGAGTGTTGAATTAATGTAAATGTAAAAAATAAAACAGAAAGTTTAAAAGTTAAAAAAAAAGAAATTTTCTTAATTGAACTAAGTATTTCTTCAATTTTTTTCTCCTAGAAGTATTAGAATTTTAGGTTTATATTTAGATATAAAACTTATTTTCATATAATTTTTGTTTGGTGTGAAATATGACTCAAGCTCCTTCCCTGGTGTCTCAGTGGTGAAAAATTCACCTGCCAATGCAGGAGACAGTTTCGATCCCTGCGTTGAGAAGATCCCCTGGAGAAGGAAATTGTTACCCACTCCAGTATTCTTTCCTGGGAAATCCCATGAACAGAGGAGCCTGGCAGGCTACAGTCCATGGAGTCACAAAGAGTTGGACAGGATTGAGTGACTACATAGCAGCAATGGCGCAGAATCGCTTTTTTTTCCTTTTCAACAGAGAAATTCAGTTGTTCTAGCACCATTTCTTGGAAAGACTATCCTTTATTCTCTGTATTAGCTTTGCAACTTGGTCAAAAATCAGTTATCCATTTGTGTGTTAGTCTCTTGATCTATTTGACTATCTATATGAAAACACAACACCTCCCTGAAGGCTCTGGCACTTGCTCCCGAGCTGAGTGAGACTAATGGGCAACATCTGAGCTTCCCCTTCTGTGGCTCTGGAAACTCCCTTCAGGCATTTTCTGGGGCAGTTGGAGTCCCTTCATTTGTTCACGTTCCCCAAGAATCACTGTAATGTGCTACTCTTTAATGTTTGAATTCTATTTCCCACCCACTTTGCTTGGTGTCATGGTATTTTAAGGTGGGAGGGTAAACCCTGTGCCTTTTACTCCATCTTCTTCGGAAGTAGAAACCCATACTTATCTCTTTTGACAAACTTAGCTTTCAATTGGGATATTTATGAAGTTAATAATTTAATATTCATAATCTTTCAATTGTCATCTATAATTTTACTCTTTTCTCTGTTGTACCTGTTGTCTGCATTCCCCTATCCCTCCTTCCCTTCTTATTTTGACTGATTTAAATATTTGTAGAGTTCCATACTTATTTACTTACAGCTTTTAGCTATACCACTTTACTTTTTCTGTTTTTCAGTAGTTATTTAATCATTTTTAATGTTGTTTTCAAGTCTAAATTATCTTTATAGAAACAGTACAACAATCATTTTTTTTCTTTTTTTAACATTTTTTTTGATCTCTGATTAACATTGAACTGATGTAATTTTTAATCTTATGTTGCAAGTTCAACTAGTAGGACCAGTTTTATCATTTAGGATGAAAGATGGGATTAAAGATCTGGGCTGGTAATGGTTGTGTCTTGGACATGGATTTTACATGAGGACACAGGAAACGAAGATCATAGGGTTTCAGGATGATCCTACCTAGATAGTAATGTTTATGATAATTGTTATTTTCTTAATAACTGCTGTATAAACAGGTGAGCCCTGATCTATTTCCTTCACTTGAGATGCGTTTTGCCATGTTTCTTGGTTACTGTTTAAATTTGCAAGGCTTGATTGGGTTCAGTCAATCTCTTTATGCCTTATTGAAAGTTAATAGCATCATATTTTTGACATATTATTTTTTAATGATATTCCATTTCAATTTTACATTTCTACTCTGTATTCTCATAGCTGCATGACCTTGGGCAATTATTTAATTTCTCTCAGTCTCATTTTCTTCATATGTAAAGTGAAGATGATAATAGAACAGGTTCAGGAAGATGCTATAAGCATTAAATGATGCAATACATGTCAAGTGCTTAGTGCAATGGGTGATGGATCATGATTTTAACTAAAATTGTTATTATTAAAAAGTGCTGTTATTGACCTTCATATTAATGCAAAGACTTTGAGCTTTCTTTCCTAATGAAGGCACTCCATTTGTGATGGTGTGTTCACACATGCTCAGTCAAGTCTTATTGGGATACACAACACATTTACGGTGGCTTTCCTTGCTAACTTACATACTTCTCAGATAGATTGCCCTAATGTGATCTGAAAACACCCTAGTGCATTGGTGTTTCAGTCATCCATTGAACTCTGTCATATATCTGTATTTGTTTATTTTACTACTGGGTGTTGCTTCTACACAGATAAAGGGAAAATGACCAAATGGCTTTGTTTGGTTTGACTTCTTGAAATAATTTATCTAGCACTGACATGGCATCTTAACTAAGGTAGTAAAAGTGTGTAATGTAATTTACAGCGTTTATTTTGTAACATTAAAGGGACAGTCAAAGAGATTAAATTGAATTGAAGTGAGATGACAAGAGCTGTTTATGTTATATGTTGACTTTGTGGAATGCTAAAAATTAGGAACAAATAATAGCTACCCTAAAATAAAATATTACTTTTGATGTTTCACATTCTTCATAATTTGAGGTGCATGTAATATTTGTTTTCATTGAAAATAATAGTTAATTCCTCTTGCAAACAGTCTTACCATTCATTAGAAATTTTAGTAATTTTCAATGGCACTTCAAAATCTGTCCATAGACTAATGACAAGATTCCAAATATTTAATTTGTTAAAGCTCCCAAAATCACAAACTTGGTTACTGGATAGGGCAATGTAACACCAAAGCCAGCGTCTTCATTTTTCATAAGAGCTGAGAGGGATAACCTGTCCCTACTAGCTAATATGTTAAAAACTCTTCCAGCATAGACTATTATTATTAATTCTGTGTGGATCAGCTGGATGGAATACTTGTAAAAGTTTTAACAACTTTTTTGTTAGCATATTTTCTAAGAATAAATTATAATTTAATGAACAAACTAGAGCAGTTTGGAATATCAGTGGAACTTTACATTTAAATCATTGAGTTCTTTTTTCTTGACATTTTAGGCTTCATTGGAGCAGAGCAGTGAAAGGATTTTTTTGCACTTATGATGTGTACTCTTCTGTTCCCATATTGCATTAGCTTCAGCCTTGGATTTCCACATTTTTGTTTGTCATAAAGCTATTTTAATACTCATTTAACATATTTGACCTAATCATGCTGTCATGGTAATCTATACTTGAGTAAAGACAATGCAATTGACCTCACAGCTGAAATTTAATTTTGTTCTAGTCACTATACAAACAGAGCAATAAAACTTCAAAGTCATTATAAAACCTGGCATACTTATGTGTATAAAAATGCATGTGTCATGTTAAGATTTTGCTTTTTCTTTTAGAATTAAAGCTATACTTCAATTAAAAAGTCATAAGTGACTGCTTATCATTTATTAAAAAATAGAGATAAAGTATAATACAGAAGTCCTTTTCCAGTTCCTTGACCATGTATTTGTATACCTTTTATACTTACTATTTTTAGGTAACTACCACTTTATAATGCTACTTCAACCTGGAGGGGTACTTTATTCAAAGTCCAGTTAATTTTGGCTAAATATATGGTATCTTTTCCCAAGGATGCCTAATCAATTTTCATTTAAAAATAGAATCGATTGATAATTAATTTTCTAGAATCTGTCATCATTAGGAGATAATTTATGATGGGGGTTGTATTTCCACTGAAACAGTTATGCATTCACAAAGATTCATCAGCGCCAGTGACTGAATGCAATGATGGCTTAGTTGTTTGGAAAAAATAATTTTTCTACAAACTAACTTCAGAATATATTACCATTCAGGAGTAGAAATAGCATCCCAGTGATTTTATGTTAATATTATGAAAACAAAAACCATTCTGATTCATGGTTTCTTCAGAAAATAACTTTACATGCTGCGCTGATAAGTTTTTTTGAGAACAGGTCATGGCAAACTTTTAGTCCAGATACCATGTGTGGACTTTCATGAAGGTATATGTAATTTCCACGTATTCACATTCACCAGTTCACATTGTAAATCCCTTCACAGTTCAGCCCCTTCCTTATCCTATTAAAGCACTCTCAGGAGGGTTTATCAGCAGAGATGGGAACAGGAAGCCTGTCTGAAGATCCTGTGTTTATTTTCCATATTTCAGGCTATCATACTTCTTTTTTGAAGGCTATTTATGACATTCAAATGTGCATATGAGTGACTTTATCTTGGAAAAAAAAAGAAAATGTGGGATATCAGAAAAATATATGTTAACACAAAATTCTCCTTCTTATGTCAGTTATTCTTATGCTTAGATTGACTTCAAATATACTACATTGTCGGTATCTTCTTTCAAAGGTATACCTCAACATTTTCTGCCTCTTTGATTACTTATCTATTACATAGCTTTCTGACTAGTAGCAGGAATCTACTACTAGTAGATTCCTACTAAACAAATCTTGTTTAGATTTGCTTGCTTTTTCAAATATGCAATTCAATGATATCTTCTGGGCTGCTGTAAACTGTGCGTAATCTTGACCAAACTGATTTAAATGATAAAGAGATGAATTGTTTCTCATCAGAAGTAGTTCCAGTGTCATCTGTGTTTTCCTATCCTCTGTTGTCTTGGTAACAGTGATTCTAGGTCCAGGTTTCATATTGGGGTATTCAGGAAAGATGAGGCTGGGAGTCTTCCTCTATCTATATCATAGGAGCAGTGGAAACTTTCCCAGAAGTCTTATCTACAGACTTTATAACATATCTAATTGACCAAAAATGGCCATAGGTCCATTATTAAACCAGTCACCAGCCAGGAAATGAGAGTCCTATAATTGAGACCCATAATTAGAGAAATTGGTTTTTCAATTTCTTTCACCACCTACAAGAGTATTTAAACATCCAAAACATTGATGGCAATTACGATTAAATCCATACATTATTAATTATATTAAATTAGTTATATCAATTAATAATTAATATATATTTAATTCATATAGGCTTCCCTGGTGGCTCAGTTGGTAAAGAATCCACCCTCAATGCAGGAGACTCGGGTTCAATCCCTGGGTGGGGAAGATCCCCTGAAAAGGAAATGACAACCCACTCCAGTATACTTGCCTGGAAGATTCCATGGACAGAGGAACCTGGTGGACCACAGTCCATTGGGGTCACAAAGAGTTGGACATGACTTAGCCACTAAACCACCACCATATTAATTATTATTAGGGATAAGCTATTTGAATAATGTTGGGACTTCCCTGATAGCTCGGTTGGAAAAGAATCTGCCTGCAATGCAAGAGACCCCAGTTTGATTCCTGGGCCAGGAAGATCCACTGGAGAATGTATAGGCTACCCACTCCAGTATACTTGGGCTTCCCTTGTGGCTCAGCTGATAAAGAATTCACCTACAATGTAGCAGACCTGGGTTCAATTCCTGGGTTGGGAGGATCCCCTGGAGAAGGGAAAGGGTACCCACTACAGTATTCTGGCCTGGAGACTTTTGTGGACTATAGTCCATGGGGTCACAGAGTGGGATACGACTGAGGGACTTTCACTATTTGAATTATGTTAGGTTTTTACATAGCAGAAAATGAGTTTTTTATTTATTTTTGTCCTGTTTTTCCATTTGACGCAATTAAATAGTGATTCTTCAAAAGGGTCTTTTGACATTCCCTTTTATTTACTCTGCCACGTTTTATAATTTTGCTGATTTTTGTTAATTCTATATCTCTTTTGTTAATGGTTAAGTGAAAAAAGATTGATAGTTGTATTTTTATTGTTTTGATATTTTTAGTAGAGCTTTTTAGGTTTCTAATGATATATAATCTCATCATTTATCAAAAATGATAATGTTGCCTCCCATCTTTGATACAGGATTTTGTAATTCATTTTCAGTGCCTTCTCTCATGGCATTCCTTAGAAACTTCCCATCACTGTTCAATATCAGAAGCAATAGCGGCAGGCCTGTCCTCTTTCTGATTTTAATGAAACTGCCCTTAGTAACTTTATATTAAAAGTAGATTTTTACTTTTACAAAAGTATAAAAGTAAAAAGTGTTTCCTACGTCAATACTAATTGATCTTAGAAACTTTCTACAGTACCATGCTTAAAGATTGATTGGCTGTGGCTGCAAAATTTACCAAGTTCTTTCTAATGGTTCTTCATAAAATTTGTCCTTACATATTTTAGTGAAAGGAATCTTGATAGATGTTCTAATGGTAGAATCATCTTTTCATTCATGGAATAATTCCTAACATGTCATGTTGTATTATTCTTTTAAAATGCTGCTGGGCTTCTTCTTCTTTTTTATTAATCATATATTTCTAATTTATCATTAGATTTTATAAATACAATTGAGGTTTTATTTCTTGCATCAGTTTGTGATAAGAGGTGTATGTTAGCCTTGCAAAATGAGTTGGGAAACAGTAGGCTATGTACTCCGATATATTTTTCATATCCAAAAATTATCTACCTCTTGAAAATGAAGTCTCAGTTACTTTGCATTCACTAAATAAATGTGTGCTCAGTCTGTCAGTCGTGTCCAACTCTTTGTGGCCCCATCAACTGTAACCCACAAGGCTGCTCTTCCACAGAATTTTTCAGACAATAATACTAAAGTGGGGTGCCATTTCCTACTCCAGAGGATCATCCCGACCCAGAGACCCACATCCTTATGTCTCTTGCATTGGCAGGTGGATATTTCACCATTAGTTCCACCTGGGAAGACACCATTAAATAAACATTATTGTCCAGTCGCTAAGTGATGTCCAACTCTTTGTGACCCCATGGATTGCAGCATGCTAGGCTTCCCTCTCCTTCACTATTAAGTAATTTATAATAAAAAGTTAGACTTTTAGTGAAACATTCAAATAATTTTTTCCGTAGTAAATGCCTCAGTATTTCTAAATAATTTTAAGCTCTTTTCTTATTTAAACATTATCTACTATCATTTCCATGAAAGATGACTTAGCATGCTTTCACCATTACCCTTCTATAATCTTGGTATATTCACTATCATATATCACTTTTCCTTGTTTATCCTTGTCTCAGAAATTGATAGGACTATATAATGAAGGGCCTCATGAGTTTTTGTAAGAAAATGGATTTTATTCTCTATGAAATAGGAAGCAATTAGAGTAGATTTTTAGTAGAGAAATGGTATAATCTGATTTCATCTTAAAAGATCACTTTTTTATTGCATGGAGATATTTTTAGGAAGGCAAAAATGGAAGAAAAGAGGTCACATGGCAAGCTGTTGCAGTGGATTAGATAATGGATAGAAGTGGTTTGAATAGAGGAGTAACACTCGAGATGAAGAGAGTATACAGTAGGTATGGTGTGGGAGTAGACCCAGTAAGACACCGTAATTGGATATAGGGACTGAAGGAGAGTCCTCAGGGATGAGTCCTGAGTTTTGGTCACAACAGCTGAACGGTGCTGTTATTTTCTCAGGTGGGAAAGATTTGGGAGGAATAGAAAGAAGTGGGTTGTGGGTAATTCTGAATTCTGGTTTGAATCTATTTATTTTGAAATACCTATTGTGTGTTATAACTTCATTGAATTACATGGCTGCTGTCCAGGTTTCCCAACACCCACTTGCCAAAGAGACTGTCTTTTCTCCATTGTGTATTCTTGCCCCCTTTGTCAAGGATTAATTGACTACAGCTGTGTGGGTTTATTTCTGAATTTTCAGTTTTATTCCATTTATCTGTAAGTCTGTTCTTACATTGGTACTACAGTGCTTCCGTTACTACTACCTTGTGCTAAATGTTGAAATCAAAATGTGTGAATTCTCCATCTTTGTTTTTCTTTTTCAAGATTGTTTTATTTATGTGGGGTCTCTTGCAATTTCGTATGAATTCTCAACTCAGCATTAAAGGTCTGCAAGAAAAACGTTCAAGATTTGGTGAGGAGTGCATTATATCTGTAGATTGTTTTAGGTATTATTTCCACCTCAAAAATACTAAACTTTCTAATTGATATATACATGGATATATTTTCATTTATTTAGGTCTTTAATTCCATTAAGCAAGATCTTATTCTTTTCTGTACAGGTCCTCTACATCTTTGATTAAATTTATTCCTAAATATCTTATTTTTTGTTGCTATTATAAACCATATTATTTTCTTATTTTGTATTCATTGTTTGTGCAATGAAATACAACTGCCAATTTTTGTGTTTGATACTGTACTCTGCAACAATAATAAATGTTTTCATTAGCTTTAATAGTGTGTGTGTGTAAACTTAAGAATTGTCTGTGTACAGGACCTTGCTATCTGTGGTTAGATTAGTTTTACTTATTCCTTTCCAATTTGAAGGTCTTTTATTTTACTTGCTGAATTACCCATCTACAACTTACAGTAAAATGTTAAATAGCAGGGCAAAAGTGGGCATTCTTGCTTTGTATCTGATGTTAGGGTGAAAAAAGTCTTTCACCATTGAGTATGATGGTAATTGGGGATTTTCTTATACATGTCTTTCATATTCTCCTATTTTGCTGAATTGTCTTAAATCATGAAATGTTCAAATATGTCAAATGTTTTCTCTCCATCAGTTGAGATAATACTGTATTTTCCCCCTAATTCTCTTAATGCAATATATTACACTTATTTTCTTATATTAAAATGTATTTGCTTTCCTGGGATAAATATCACTCAGGCATGGTGTATACTCTTTTTTAAATACTGTTGAATTCAGTTACTAGTATTTTGTGGAGAATTTTTTTAGCTTTTATATTCAAAAGTCTTATTGGACTGCAACTTTTTTTCCTTTGATATTTTGTTTTGTTTTTTGGCTTTGAAATCAGGGTAATGCTGATCTCATGGAATAAATTAGAAGGCATCCCCTCTTCCATTTTTTGGAAAGCTTGAAAAGGATTGGTGCTAATTCTGCTTATAATGTTTGGTAGAATTCAGCAGCAAAGACATCTGGCACTGTTCTTTCTGTTTGGAAAGTTTTTAATTAATGATTCAGTCTCCTTATGTGTTACAGATTTGTTTAAATTTTAAATTTCTCTTTGAGTTAATTTTGGAAGTTTGTGTAATTCTAGAAATTTGTCAATTTACTTAAAATTATCTATTTTGTTGGTGCACAATTGTTTTGAGTATTGGCCTATAATTGCTTCTATTTCTATAAGTTTAATAGTAATGGCTTCACTGTTACTTCTGATTTTAGTGATTTTCTTTCATTCTTCTTATTTAATCTGCTTGTATATTAACCAGTTTTTTAAAAAAAATTTCTGAGAATCAACTTTTGTTTTTACAGATTATCTCTTATTTCTCTATTTTTAATTTTGTTTATGCCTTAATCTTTATTATATTCTTCCTTTTGCTAGCTTTGAGTTCAAATTTCTTTTCTTTTCCTACTTTCTTATGATGAAAAGCCCTATTACTGACTTGAGAACTGCTTTCCTTTTCAATGGACAGTTAAAGGTAAACCTTTCCCTTTGAACACTGCTTTTGTTTCATCCTGTAAATTTTGTTATGCCATGCTTTTATTTTATCTCATTTATTTAATGAGATATTTAATTTTTTCTCATTTTCTTTGTGATTTTTTTTCTTTGAATCATTTTTTATTGCAGAATGTGCTGTTTAATTTCCATATATGTGCAAATTTTTCATTTCCCTTTTGTTATTGATTTCTGGTTCCATTCCACTGTATTTGAAAAATATATTTTATGTGATTTTAATTTGCTAAATATTATTTACATTTTCCTTAACCTAATATTTGTGACCTGTCTTCGGGAAATATTTTTTTTGCATTGAGGAGAGTGTGTGTTTTGATGTTTTGGGGAGGAATGTTCTAAATTTGTCTGTTAGGTCTAGTTGGTTTACTGTTTTGTTCAGTTTCTCTTTTTCCTCACTGATCTTCTGTCTAGCTATTCTATCCGTTAGTGAAAGTGGGACATTGACTACCTCATTATTATAGAATTATTTCTTGCTCCATATCTGTCCATTTTTCCTTCATATTCTGGGAGAATCTGTTTATAATTGTTATATTTTCTCAATGGATTGACGCCTTCATGTATATGTGGTATCTTTGTCTCTTGTGCCAATTTTTAACTTAAAGTCTGTTTCATCTGATGTTAGTATAACTATGCAAGCTCTCTTTTGGTTACTATTTACATAGTCTCTGATTTTATATCCTTTCATTTTCAACTTATTTGTATCTTTGCATCTAAATTGAATTTCTTGTAGGCAGCAGATGGCTGGGTCTTTTAAAGAAAAAATAATTGAATTTGCTCATCTGCCTTTTTATTGGAGAGCTTAAAATTTTTTGCATATAGTGATAACTGATAAGGAAGGACTTCTGCCATTTTGCCTTTTTATATATATCTTATACAATTTTTATTCTTTTTCTTCCATCATTGCTGTCTTCTTCTGTGTTTAACTTTTGTGGGGAATCATTTTAATCTCCTTCTTATTTATTTTTTGTATATTTTTAAGTATTCTTTCTTAATGATTATGATGAGAACCATACAAAAACCAACATACATTTATTTTAAAATGGTTTGCATTAATACCTATTTAGAAGGTACATAAGTCTTTGCTCTTATACTACTTCATCTCTATTTGTGTTATTGTCACAAGTTATATCTTTTATATGCTATGTACTCATTAACTCCATACATAATTTTTATGTATTATCTTTTAAATATTATAGAGAAAAATGATTGTAAATCAAATATACAATAATAGTACTTTTTTACCTTTACCTATTACTTTCTTTGACTGGTGTTCTTTATATTTTCATATAGCTGGAGTTTGCTGATCTGTTTGGTGCCTTTTTGAGGCTGGATCTAGTGCTAGTATTTCCTTCTGCTTTTATTTTTTCTGAGAATGTCCTTATTTTTCCTTCATTTTTTGAGTGTTAGTTTTTGCTGGCTATGGAATTTTTTATTGGCATTTTCCCCCAGTACTTTAAATAAGGACATTCCCTTATGTGTTCTGCTACGGATATTTAAACATTCATTTTATTTAGTGTTCAGTGAGCTTCTTGGATGTGTAGATTCACGTCTTTCATCAATTTTGGATGGCTTTCAGACATTATTATTTTAAATATTATTTCTCCTTCAATGCTTAGTCAGACTGTTTGCATTTGTGCCTTCTCCTATACTGACTGCTTAATGGTAGGCAGAGGTAAAAGCTTATGGTCTTCTCAGTTCTTTTCTGAGAATTCATCTAGCTTTGGTCATGTGTAACTGTCTCCTGGAATCCCCATATGGGAGGTCTTTAACGTCTTCATTTCCAATGTATATCCCCCATACCCAAACTTCTTACTTTCTAGAATCTTTTCTCTGCCTTCTGCTTGCTCCATCAGTTGTATCTTACCCCAGGTGGCAGCAGCTGGTATACACCTTTAAATGTTTTCAGTAAATGTCACAGAAGGATCTTTCTGGCCCTGACAGAGATCTCAAGGAGGTGAAACAAATCCTGGAGCAGATTCCATAGGGAGCTACAAGTTAGGACTTAATGTATAATATTTTCTTGAGAGCAAGGTCTGTACTTTGTTTTTTACCTCAATGATACCAGGAAGTTTCACAAGAAACATTGTCTTACATCCCTATGGCCACCTGTAATCTAGGTAGTGGGGAGGGTGGTAGGCAGGTAAGCAAAATGCCATGATATTTTCTTACAAAAGTTTAGCAGCTTCTTTCTTCATAAAACAGTTCCTTGATTACTGTAAGATTTTCATTAGATCCCTGTGTTTTGTAAAAGTTGATTCTGATAGATTTTGCCAGATCAATCACTGTTTCAGTAGAGGAATGGAACTTAAGTTCTCCCTATACTTCCATTATCAGGGGCAGCACTCTAATAAGTATATTATTGTTTACGTGAACATTGCTTATTTACTTGCAATTATCTAATAGTCCAACAGTTTTTAAAAAAAACTTAAATGCATAGAATTTGACCAGTACCCTCAGATTCTCAATGTATGTTCATACATTGTAACTGACTAAGATAACTAGAGAATTTTAAAACTAGCAGTTTAAGTTGCCTAACACATTTGTTCTAAAATAATACGTCAAATACTCAGGAGTGATGGCAAGAGGTCCCTCTGAAAATAAAGTGCCTGGATATGGATACTTAAACAGTAACATCAGCTGAAACTTTGTTTAATAAGTTGCTAGAAATTGAGAGAATCCTTCTCGTACACACACACACACACACACAGTCAAATGCTATCAAGAGTCTAGAGGTTTATTTTCTAGTGAGTGAGTGAGTAAATAAAAGTCGCTCTGCCGTGTCCAACTCTTTGCAACCCCGTAGACTATACACAATCCATGGAATTCTCCAGGCCAGAATACTAGAGTGGGTAACCTTTCCATTCTCCAAGGGATCTTCCCAACCCAGGGATCAAACCTAGGTCTCCTGCATTGCAGGTGGAATCCTTACCAGCTGAGCCACAAGGGAAGTCCAAGAATATTGGAGTGGGTAGCCTATCCCTTCTCTAGTGAATCTTCCCACCAGAGGAATTAAAGGGGTCTCCTGCATTGCAGGTGACTTTTTTTTTTTACCAACTGAGTTATCAGGGAAGCCCTGTTTTCTAGAGGAGCTGATTTTAATTGAACTTGAACTAACAAGCTATGAACTAGTCTGCACCATACAAAAAAAAAAAAAAAAGGTAAGTTCCAGATACTGTAGAGTAAGTCGCTTGTTTTTCTAGCCTTCCATAGTGATGATGGTCTCCAGGTAGGAAATTGATAGGCTTTTCTTCTGAGAAATTGACTAGTTGCAAAGAAACAATATAAATGTACTATTATTTAGTATTCTCATCCAACTGACTCAGCAGGATCACTCTACTGTAAAGCCAGCAAATCAAAACATCATGGTTCTGCACCAGAGTTTCCTTATAGTATTTAAGTGCTGCCTTAAATGTGGAAAGACATACATGGGTCCCTAGACATCTGAGAAAAGCTTTTAACTTGAAAGACCTAGATTAAAACAAAGAGAAAATATGTGGAAGGCTTAGAGAAATAGTTATTTCCTCTGTATTTTTTGATAAGAAGTATAGCCATGGCTTTTATTTTTTATATGTTTTGTTGTCCTCAGTAGGTTAAAATATTATTTTATATTGATGAATATTTAGTCAAAACCTGGAGAAGGAAATGGCAACCCACTCCAGTATTATTGCCTGTAAAATCTCATGGGCACAGGTGCCTGGTAGGCTATGGTCCATGAAGTCGCAAAGAGTCAGACATGACTGAGCAACTTCACTTTCTTTCATTGAGTCAAAAATTTCTCTTTTTTGAAATATTTATATCAGCTTTATTAGTTTTGGTGTTAAATAATTTATTTGTAACTTCTAATTCCTTTCTAAAATTTTGTAAATGTGTATGTGATGATGGAATTGCTGTAATTATCTTCCAAATCTGACCTAACATAGTATTAAATGCATCCAATTCTGGTCATTTTTGAATAGATGTAATGTGTGTGTATGTGTGTGTGTGTGTGTGTGTGTGTGTGTGCATGTGCGCGTGCGTGTGTGTG
>ML660211.1:1007633-1039501 GCA_007570785.1 Antilocapra americana | reverse complement strand
TTTTTTTTTTTTTCCTCTTTATTCCAGACTCCCCTTCCGGGACGGATCCCCGCCCCCAACTCTGTCTCTCCCTTTACTTTTTTCTCTCTCTTTTTTCTTTTGTCCTACCTCCTCTCGTCGGCAATGGGCCGTCCCTTCAGATGCCCGATGTCCTCTGCCAGCATTTAGATCCTGTTTTATGGAGTTTGCGCGGTCTTTAAAAGTTCTTCTGGTGTATTTATTGGGGAGAGAGTGGTTTCCCCGTCCTATTCCTCCGCCATCTTAGTTCCCCCCAGTCACTTTCTTAATATCTAAATCATTCCTAATATCACTAAATCTTTACAGCCTATCTTAATTTTTCTTTTATATTTAATAATGACAGTCACATGTGTTCCAAGTTGCTTCAGTCGTGTCTGACTCTTTGTGACCCTGTGGACTGTAGCCCAGCAGGCTCCTCTGTCCATGGGGATTCTCCAGGCAGAATACTGGAGTGAATTGCCATGCCCTCCTCCAGAGGATCTTCCCATCTCAGGGATCTAACTCAGGTCTCACACATTGCAGGCAGATTCTTTACCATATGAGCAACCAGGGAAGCCCAAGAATACTGGAGTGGGTGTTAAGTCCAAACTCCGGGTCCCAAGCCCTTGAAGAGACCAAGCCCACACAGCAATGCAAAAGCATAAAGGGGTTTATTGCTAGCCGGCTAGGGCGCAAGTCTCATCCACGAAGTGGAATCCGACAAGAGCCCCGCGCTCCAGATCACAGTTGCTTTTATACAGGCAGTTCTTTGTTACAGCGCTGGCAGTCGATGTTTGGTCAGTTTAAACTGCGCATCTTCCCTGGATGGTCCATCTCTTGGCGCGCGCGGGACTTTCTTGGCTTGTGGGGGTGTATGAGGTGAGGGTGGGGAAAAGTGTGAGGATGGGGGAGGTCTCCGGAACTAGGGCCTGCTGTATCTCACAGCAGTCTGTCACGGAGCAAGGTATGGGGAGGTGTGAGGATGGGGGAGGTCTCCGGAAGTAGGGCCTGCTGTATCTCACAGCAGTCTGTCATGGAGCAAGGTACAGGGAGGTGTGAGGATGGGGGAGGTCTCCGGAACTAGGGCCTGCTGTATCTCACAGCAGTCTGTCACGGAAGCTGTTTTGGTTACACACTACATGGGTAGTCTATGCCTTCTCCATGGGAACTTCCCAACCCAGGAATTGAACTGGGGTCTCCTGCATTGCAGGTGGATTCTTTACCAGCTGAATTACCCAGGAAGCCCAATAAGGACAGTTGCCTTTGTGCAAATAAATTATCAGTAAGTACTTAAGATGAAAATTGTCAGCATTGTTGAAGATTTGCTTATCAAGTACTGGGGATAATTCCCTATGAAATACCATATTTTGTCCTGCTGAATTATCAATCCCTGGTTCCCTTCTACATTTTCTAGAAGTCACCTTGGTGTATAACTCCTCAATACCTTCTATTTCTCATTTCATCACTAATTCTCCATCTCTTGTGTGAATTTTAAAATACCACAAAGAGCTAGAAATCTTCTTCTTTTGAAAATGAGACAGAAGTTTTAATCCTGGGATTGTGATCAAATTTTCTAATGATGTGGCATTCTGTTAGTGTTTTTAAGTGTTAAAAAATAAATTTAGAAAAATAAATGTAGTTTTCCTTTCAATTTTAGTCTGCTATCCCCAGAGTAGAGAGGGGAATCCTATCTAGGTTTGATTAATTAGTACTAAAAATGGTTTGCAATAAA
Source organism: Antilocapra americana (assembly GCA_007570785.1). Lineage (NCBI taxonomy): Eukaryota > Metazoa > Chordata > Mammalia > Artiodactyla > Antilocapridae > Antilocapra > Antilocapra americana. The sequence goes on along the minus strand of ML660211.1, from coordinate 1,037,772 downwards.
TCTTTGTGTGTGATTCTTCTTCATATAAAAGGAACCTGACTTGGAGCCAAGTTACCAGCAAGAAATGAATGCCTTTTACAGTTACACTTATTTAGAGATAAGTCTTGGAGTGACGCCACATGTGTAAAAGGAACCATGCATGGTTCATGATGGGAGAACGTGCTGTAGATGAAAATGGGAAATTTGCATCCTACCGCAGGATAGAGACTAGAAAAGCACTTAATGCCAGCCAGGTGGCAGTTACTTCTGTACACACTGACACACTCAGTACAAAGTCAAATGCTCTAAAGCAGCAGTTCCAACATTTTTGGCACCAAGGACCAGTTTCATGGAAGACAATTTGTCCATGGACTGGGGGTTTGGGAGATGATTTCAGGGTGATAAAAGCACACTACATTTAGTACACTCTATTTCTATTATTACATCAGCTCCAACTCAGATCATCAGATATTACATACCGGAGTCTGGGGACCCCTGCTCTGAGGTACCAAGGAAATAATACCATGTATAAAGCAAGATGCATTACAATACCAACGTATAGTCCTAGAGTTAGACTACTTGAACTTGATTCCCTGCTTTATCACATACTAGTCACACAATGTTGGCCAAGTACTTAATTTTATGTGCCTGTTTCCTTACTTATAAAATAATAATACTGATGAAGTTTTAAGGGTCAATATTTATATGGTTTTTAGAACAATGCTAAACATCCAACTGCTAGATGAAGGTTTGCTACTGCTATTTATAAGGATCAAGATTTAATATCATGAAACATTGCCTCATATCTCATTATAATCTTTAAGATATTATTTGAGCATAGCTTAAAAAGTAAATGTAAATATCTTAATAGTAATACTTGTATTAATATTATTAGATAATGATCAATATCATTACAATTAATTAATGCTTAATACCATATTTAGTTGGTTGGTATTTATAACATTGCTTTCAGTATTAATAATGTGTTTGTGATAAATTAATTACATGCTATAGCAAGGTGGATGGTATAAACCTAAATAAATGACTACATTTTTAATTGGATTCTTCCTGATTTTTAGTTTGCTTCCTAGAACGTGGAGTTTAAGGACATTCTGATGCCTGTAAAAGGGAACTGAGAAGTTTTATCGTATTGTTTCTCAGATATTTTGGCTTTACAGATAAGAGACCTGGGAATCTACATTTAAAAAATTCCCAAAGAGTGAATATCAGTCTCAGTAGGTTGAAACATAAGGTACTTTTAAAATAAACCAATGTGAGAAGAACCTGTAGATAAATTTCAAAAGATCTGCTGATTCATGTTGAGGTTTGACAGAAAACAGAAAAATTCTGTAAAGCAATTATCCTTTAAAAAATTAATTAATTAAAAAAGATCTTGAGCCAGTAATACTGCTTACTATAGATATAAACATATAACCAGAAAATAATTGTGTATATATACAAATTATAAAGTTATTTTTAAATGTCCAGCAGACCAAGACATTCAACCCTATAAATAGTATCAATTCTATAAGAAATTATGATGTATTCTATGACTGCGTGCCTTTGAATACCAATAAATATTTAATTTTTATTTTATTGCACTAGTCTCATATCATATGAAAATATTTGTTCTCACACATGTCAGGTTATATTCTTCCATTTGAAAGCAATCTTTTTCTGAGTCCTATGGATTATTTCTAAAATGGGTCAAGAATGACAACTTGAAATAACTTGAAATATCTTCTGCTTTTGATGCTGAATAACTGCTGATGTTTGATTTTATAAATAGACTATTTTAAATATGGAAATTCATGGTTTTGTAGTAGATGAAAATGGGATCTTAATATTTTATAAGCAACTTCTTTTTCCATTTATAATAGAATAGTAAGTAGGCAATGAATTATTATTGAATTTCTTCAGTATAGCTGATATTGAGCACATTTAAACTTTTATAACTTGCTCTTTAATTATTCTGCAATATTTTATGCATATAGATTAAGTTCTTAAATACATGAAAAGAGATAATTATTTTAATAACATAATGTATGAGTTGATATTCTTCTTGACTATACAGCAGAATAAAAAAGGGAGTGATTTAAAACCTTTAATGAAAAATTATATCTGAGTTTAATATCCTTTTGCTTATGCACTAGTAATTACATTCATTAAAGTTTTAATTTCAAGCAATATTGCCTAGATAAAATTAGGTAAACATCTCCTGTTAGTATCTGTTTATATTCTGAATATCATTGCCTTTTACTCTTCATTTCTTGTAATCTACATTCAATTATAATGATCTTTTCTCATTTAATGCTCTTTTATTTAACATGCATCATGTTATAATAATGATGCATGTACTGCAAAATTATATAAAGAGCTTCTTAAAGATGTGAAATATTTATTATACATATAAAATAAGCTCTATATAGTCATCCTAACTTAGTTTCTATTTAATAATTACTATGTCTTCTTTAAAACATTTAAATTAATAATCCTTGGAATAATAGCCTGCTGTTTTAGATAAAGGTTTACATATCTTTTGCCAAATTCAGTCAATATTTTTTATAATTATACAGATAATTTTGTTTTTGTTGCGGTATAATTGCTGTGTAATGTTGTGTTAGTTTCTGCTGTACAACAAAGTGAATCAGCTGTGTGTCTACATATACAGAGATAGTACTTGGCAATTTCATTCAATGATTGCCAAAGTAGATTCTTTCCTTGATGGAGTTGAGGCTGAGTGATAGTCATGACATTATTCATCTTTAAAAATGAATTTGGCTCAATTTTTTAAACCTATATAAAGGAAGAAATCAAATTTTTCAAGTTCTTTCAGAATCTTCCCCACGCTGATATCCTTATTGTATAATGTACACTCTTTATTCTAAGAAATGTGAAGAAAGGAAAGAAAACGTGGGAGAAAAAGAGATTAACAAGGGGTAGGACAAGGAGTGATTATAGTAATGAAAATTATCTCCTGTAGGGATTATTACACAATGACATACATTCATCAGCCTATGCAAAAGAGGATATAAATGCGTCTAAAATACAAATGGAATAGATTCTTGATGGCTTGGAATAGACTTGTAGTTTTCTGTCCATGCTTTTTTTTTTTAAGAATCCTAATTTTCAAATAAAAACTTAATGAATAAAATGGATGATACAAGTAAAAAACTAAAATCAACTTGATACAGAGGAAACACAATGGCAAAAACTAAAAGAACAGAGTAGAGATTTACCTTCCCTGAACTTGCTCAAGCTGATCAGTTCATACTGATTGAATTTTCCCATCTTATTCTGACTTTTTCTTAACTAGATATAACTTAATGCCACCTTTCAAGGAGATATCTGCATTTTATTAATTTTTTCAATGTAGTTATTATCAGTCATTGCAATACTCTTAATTTTGATTCAGTCCAAATGAAATGTGAGACAGAGTAATTAATCATATTTACCATATTTTCTTAGCTATCATATTAGTATAATTATTATTATTAATGTTATTATCCTTTTATACTACACAGTCTACTGATGTTGGTAGTTTAAGTCTAGTCTCAAGAGTTTAATTTTATCTAATGTGGGAAATTAGAGCTTTGAGAATGAAGAGTATTTTTTTTTCAGTTTTACATGATTTGAAGTATATTTGTAGAACACCCATTCCCAAATTAATGAGGTCAATGTATTACTCACAGATAATGTAATTATGACCCAGAAATTAATGTATATCATCTTCCAAGCAGGATGAGTGCCTCTTCATAAGTTAGAGAAATGAAGGAGAAAAAAAAATCAGTTCTTTAGAAAAAAAATTTGTCATACAAATAAGATGTCTTATTTTTTCCCAATAAGTCCATATTGTCTGAGCAGATAATTTCATAATATCAAGAATATATGCTCATATATATTTTAGATTTTTCAGAAATGCTTGTAGGATTTCTTAGGCCTACATTTTAGGTCCACAACTCAGGCAGAGCAGCATATAAGGAAACTATAGAACTTAGTGGAGGAAGGTAAACAAAAATTGTCTTAGCAAGATGATATACGTCATTTTCTGGGTCATAATTATATCATCTGTACTAATATTTTGACCTTATTTGAAAATAGCTTATCTACAAATATACCACAAATGTTTTCCCCATTTTGCTTGATACTCTTCCTTCTCAAAGCTCTAATTTCCTATAGCAGAAGGGGATGACAGAGGATGAGATGATTGGATGGTATCACTAACTGAATGGAGTTTGAGCAAGCTCTGGGAGTTGGTGATGGTCAGGGAAGCCTGGTGTGCTGCAGTCCATGGGTCTCAAAGAGTTGGACATGACTGAGCGACTTAACTGAATTCAGTTCCCATACGAAAAATGAAGACATTATAGAAGTTTGAAGTTTGAGTAGCCAAAAATCTGATGCCTGTAAATTCCATTGCCTAGTTAATATTTGTTTTATTTTTATAATTATTCTTAGAATCATATTTAATTAGAAATTGATATAAATTAAAATGTCCACTAAGAAGGTTATAGACACTATTGTTAGAAATTATAACTATGTTTGTCTTAGGTTTATAACAACCATGACTAAGGAAAAAATAGCAGTAAAAAGGGGTGGTGGTTGGTGGTCTAGTTGCTGAGTCGTGTCTGCTCTTGTGACCCCATGGACTGTAGCCTGCCAGGCTCCTCTGTCCATGGGATTTTCCAGGCAAGAATACTGGAGTGGATTGCCATTTCCTTCCTCAGGGTATCTTCCCAACCCAGGATTTGAACCTGGGTCTCCTGCATTGTAGGTAGATTCTTTACTGACTGGGCTAAAAGGGGAGTGATATGAAATCATTTGTTGTATTATGGAAAGAAAAAAAAAACAAGATGGACTAATCACAAATAAAAGATGAGAGAGCTAAGGTGATTTCAGAGAACAATTCCAATAAGTTTCATTATAAAATATAGTATTTGGTGTCATGAAGCATTGAGATTTGTGTGTGTGTGTGTGTGTGTGTGTGCGTATGCACACATAGTTACTGTTAGTTGCTCATTTGTGTCCAACTCTTTGTAACCCCACAGACTGAAGCCCTCCAGGATCCTCTGTCCATGGCATTCTTCAGACAAGAAAATGAGTGGGTTGCCATACCCTTTTCCAGGGGACATTCCCACCAAGGGATCAGATTCAGGTCTCTTGCATTGCATGCAGCTTCTTTACCATCTGAGCTACCAGGGAAGCCTATATAGATATATATATATATATCCCGTATAGATATATACATATAGATATATAGGTAGATATCAAACTGTCAGATTTGTTTTATAATTGGGCTCAGGGGAACATTGAGTTTCCTATCTAAATATTCATTGATTTGTATCCTTCTGTTTTCACACATATGGATATGTGTATGCTTGCATGTATTAGTATGTCACATGAATAGAAATAAAAATGAAGCTGCAAACTTTGTTGTAATCTGAAAAGTAATACAGACTAAGACATTGAGTGCTTAAGACAGCTTTGAAGAATATTCATATGTATGGAGTGTGATGGACAAATGGAATTAGAGAGGAAGTGACTGATGATACAGCTAATGTTCTGGAGCAGTCTAGTCAGATGGAAGCCAAAGGATGAGAAACTTTCAAAAAGGCTATACATATTCCAGACTTCTCAGGTAGAGTCAGCGGTAAAGAACCCACCTGCCAATGTAGGACACATAAGAGACATGGGTTTGATTCCCTGGCTGGGAAGATCCCCTGGTTGCATGGCAACCCACTCCAGTATTCTTGCCTGGAAAATCCCACGGACAGAGGAGCCTGGCAGGATACAGCCCATACGGTCACAAAAAGTCAGACATGACTGCAGTGATGTAGCAAACATCTTCAAGTAACACTTAAAAGAAGCCTCCATCACTACTGTTTGACTACTGAGAGTCAAATTACAGAGCATGAAGGAACAAGACAGTAAGATATCTATAACAGCCAGCTCCATACGGAAAGCAATGCTCAGCATTCTCCAAGCCAGGCTTCAACAGTATGTGGTCTGTGAACTTCCAGATGTTCAAGCTGGATTTAGAAAAGGTAGAGGAATCAGTGATCAAATTGCCAACATCCGTTGGATCATTGAAAAGCAAGAGAGTTCCAGAGAAACATCTATTTCTGCTTTATTGACTATGCCAAAGTCTTTGACTGTGTGGGTCACAATAAACTGTGGAAAGTTCTGAAAGAGATGGGAATGCCAGACCACCTGACCTGCCTCCTGAGAAATCTGTATGCAGGTCAAGAAGCAACAGTTAGAACTGGTCATGGAATCACAGACTGGTTCCAAATTGGGAAAGGAGCACATCAAGGCTGTATATTGTCACCCTGCATATTTAACTTATATGCAGAGTACATCATGTGAAATGCCAGGCTGGGTGAAGCACAAGCTGGAATCAAGATTGCTGGGAGCAATATCAGCAACTTCAGATATGCACATGACACCATCTTTATGGCAGAAAGTGAAGAACTAAGGAGCCTCTTGATGAAAGTGAAAGAAGAGAGTGAGAAAGCTGGCTTAAAACTCAACATTAAAAAACTAAGATCATGGCGTCCAGTCCCATCACTTCATGGCAAATAGACAGGAAAACAATGGAAACAGTGAGAGACTTTATTTTGGGGGCTCCAAAATCACTGCAATGGTGACTGCAACCATTAAATTAAAAGACACTTGCTCCTTGGAAGAAAAGATATGACCAACCTAGACAGCATATTAAAAAGCAAAGACATTACTTTGCCAACAAAGGTCCATCTAGTCAAAGCTACGATTGTTCCAGTGGTCATGTATGGATGTGAGAGTTGGACTATAAAGAAAGCTGAGTACCAATGAATTGATGCTTCTCAACTGTGGTGTTGGAGAAGACTCTTGAGAGTCCCTTGGACTGCAAGGATATCAAACCAGTCAAACATAAAGGAAATCAGTCCTGTATATTCAATGGAAGGAGTGATGCTGAAGCTGAAAACTCCAATACTTTGACCAAGTGATGCGAAGAAGTGACTCATTGGAAAAGACCATGATGCTGGGAAAGATTGATGACAGGAGGAGAAGGGGATGACAGAGAATAAGATGGTTGGATGGCATCACTGACTTGATGGACATGAGTTGAGCAAGCTCTGGGAGTTGGTGATGGACAAGGAAGCCTGGCGTGCTGCAGTCTGTGGGGTCATAAAGAGTCAGACATGACTGAGTGACTGAACTGAACTGTTATGGATTACTCAGTTTTAAATGTTTTCCAGTGAAAGAAGTGAGTAAAAAATTGCATTTTAATTTTGTCCTCAATTTTTTAATAATGTCTTATAGTTTATGTTTCAGTGGAAATATCATAAACTTTTCAGAATATCCACTAATCTGAGAACTTCAAAAAGTGATTGAACTATATTCACAAAAGTCAGGTGCTGTAGTCTTGCCTGACTCTGTAATGCGTTAAAAAAAATGTATGTTTATTTGGCTGGGCTATGTCTTTGTTTCCATGTGGGCTCTTTGCTAGTTATGGTGAACAGGGGCCACTTTTTACTTTCAGTGTATGGGATTTTAATTGTGGTGGCTTTTCTCGTTGCAGAGCAGAAGCTCTAAAACCTCTGGACTTCAGTAGCTGTGGTGCGTGGGTACAGTAGTTGCAATTCCTAGGCTGCAGAACACAGGTTCAGTGATTGTGTCACCCAGGCTATAATGCATTTTGTTGCCAGTGTGTATCTGTATTATGCTCACAGCCATCTCAAGATTCCGGGTTCCAATGTGCTAAATGTTAAATACATCCTACTTTATTTCAGAGTATTTACGAAAGTTAATTCCTTAGATTAAGTTGAACATTAAAATGTATTTCATTGACAACAAAAAGATTTATCAAATAGGGTCTTAAATTTCAGAAATTAGTGCAAAAGTAAAAAAAAAAAAAAAAAGTGGAAATGGATAAAGTATAGGCCAGAAGGAAAGAACCCATGATGTGAAATAATTACTGCTTTATGACCTAAATGTAATGTAAATGATTTAGATCATAGAGAAAGCAATAAGGGACAAGATATGCAGCATATCTTAGGAATTAAAACAACTTTTGCTTTATTGATTTATGTTATTTTCTTTGACAAAATATATCTAGAAAATATAGACAGTGTCTAGAGAAAAAGAGTGAATCAGATTCTGTTGGATTAAGACAGTCATTCAGGTTAATCTTGGATTACCAGTGCTACCTAGATATAAAATAAAACAGGTAATGCAAAATTTTATCACATCATGCACCTCCGTTTTAAATCATTTCTTTTGAATTAGGCTGGCTGATCCACGTAGTGCATGCCTGTTTATATGTGTTAAACCCTGGTTAGAGTTGTGTGGAATTGCTGAAATTAAAAGATACCCATGTCCAAAGACAAGAAGCTGCAGCAAGATAGTAGAGGGTTTAATCACAGTAAAATAAAATCCTGTACCTGCTGAGTGGGTGACCCACAGACTGGAGAATAATAATACCAAAGAAGTTCTTTTGTTGTGAACATCCTAAACCCCACGGCAGGCTTTCTAGCCTGGGGATCCAACCGAGGGTCTTGGAGTACCCAGGGAATATGGCCGTGAGGGCCAACGGGATTTGATTATAGGACTTCCAGAGGACTGGGGAAGCAGAAACTCCAGTCTTGGAGGGCACAAACAAAATTTTGCACGCACCAAGACCCAGAGGAGAGGAACAGTGACCCCATAGGAAGCTGAACCAAAACTACCTGCTAATGTTGGAGGGCCTCCTATGGAGGCGTGGGTATGCGGGGAGTCACCACAGGGACGGGAACACTGGAAGGTCTCCCTTGGCATGATCCTTCTTGGATTACCTAACCCTTGGCTGGGTCACCTCAGGCCAAACAACTACGGGTGTGTGTGTGGGGGTGTAACCCCACCCATCAGCAGATAATTGGATTAAAGATTTACTAAGCAAGGCCCTGCCCACCAGCTTTCCCCATCACCAGTCCCTCCCATGAAGGAGCTTAGAGAAGCCTCAGCCATCAGAGGACAGACAGATGAAGCAGGAAGAAGCACAGTCTCACAATAGCTAAAACAAAAACCATATTACAGAAAGTTAATCACAGTGAACAAAGCAGAAAGTTATGGCCCAGATGAAGGGACAAGATAAAACCCCAGAAAAATAACTAAATGAAGTGGAGATAGGCTACCTTCCAGGAAAAGAACTCAAAATCATGATAGTGAAGAACCAGGATCTTGTGAAGGGAATGAAGGCAAAGATTGAGAAGATGTAAGAAACGTTTACCAAAGACATAGAAGAATTGAAAAGAAAAACAAACAGAGATGAATAACACACTAGAAGGAATCCATAGCAGAATAACTGAGGCAGAAGAACGAATAAATGATCTGGAGGACAGAATGGTGGAAATCACTGCCACAGAACAGAATATAAAAACATGAATGAAAAGAAATGAAGACAGCCTAAGAAACCTCTGCTGCTACTGCTGCTGCTGCTAAGTCGCTTCAGTCGTGTCCGATTCTGTGCAACCCCATAGATGGCAGCCCACCAGGCTCCACCATCCCTGGGATTCTCCAGGCAAAAAGACTGGAGTGGGGTGCCATTGCCTTCTCCAAAGAAACCTCTGGGACAGCATTAAACACACCAACATTAGCATTATAGGGGTCCCACATGAAGAAGAGAGAGAAAGGACCTGAGAAAATATTTGAATAGATAATAGCTGAAAGCTTCCAAAACATGGGAAAGGAAATACTCACCCAAGTCCAGGAAGCACAGAGAGTCCCAGGCAGGATAAACCCAAGGAGGAATCAAACTGACAAAATATCGTAACCGAACTGACAAAAAGACAGATATAAAACATTAAAAACACAAAGAAAAAATAACATACAATAGAACTCCCATCAGGCTATCAGCTGATTTCTCAACAGAAACTCTACAAGACAGAAGGGAATGGCATTTAAAGTAGTGAAAGGGAAGACCCTACAACCAAGAATATTCTATCCAGCAAGACTCCCCTCCAGACTACACTGCAAAGCCAAAGTATTCAAAAGAGTATAGTAATGGACAGAAATGGATAAATAGATCAATGAAAGAGGATAAAGAGACAAATAAACCTAGACACCTATGGTCAATTAATCCCCAGCACAGGTGGTAAGAATATAGTCTCTTCAATAAATGATATTGGATAAACAGAACAGCTACATGTACAACATTGAAATTAGAATGTTTTCTAATACCATATACAAAAATAATCTTGACATGGATTAAAGAACCAAATGTAAGACCAGAAACCATAAAACTCCTAGAGGAAAACACAGGCAGAATGTTCTTTGACATAAATCACAACAATATTTTGGGGGGTCTTTCTATTAAAGGAAATAAAAGCAAAAATAAATTAATGGGACCTAATTATTTTAAAAGCTTTTGCATAGCAAAAGAAACTGTTGAACAAAGCAAAAAGACAAACTATTGGCTGGGAGGAAATATTTGCAAATGCTATGACCGACAAGCGAGTAATAGCCAACAGATATAAATAGTTCATACACCTTGACATCAAGAAAACAACTTGATTGATAAATGGACAGAAGAACTGAAGAGGGGTTTCTTCAAAGAGAAAGTTGTTGTTCAGTCACTTAGTTGTGTCCAACTCTTAGTAACCCCTTAGACTGCAGCATGCCAGGCTTCCGTGTCCTTCACTGTCTTTCTGAGTTTGCTCACACTCATATACATTGAGTCAGTGATGCCATCCAACCATCTCATCCTCTGTTGTCCCCTTCTCCTCCTGCCTTCAATCTTTCCCAGAATCAGGCTCTTTTCCAATGAGTCAGCTTTTCCCATCAGGTGGCCAAAGTATTGGAACTTCAGCATCAGTCCTTCCAATGAATATTCAGGACTGATTTCCTTATGTTTGACTGGTTTGATCTCCTTGCAGTCCGAGGGACTCTCAAGAGTTTTCTCCAACACCACAGTTCTAAAGCATCAATTCTTTGGTGCTCAGCTTTCTTTATTGTCCAACTCTCACATTCATAGATGACTACTGGAAAAAATCATAGTTTTGACTAGACAGACCTTTGTCAGCAAAGTAATGTCTCTGCTTTTCAATATGCTGTCGAGGTTGGTCATATCTTTTCTTCCAAGGAGCAAATGTCTTTTAATTTTGTGGCTTCAGTCACCATCTGCAGTGATTTTGGAGCCCCAAAATGTAAACTTTCTCAATGTTTCCATTGTTTCCCCATCTATTTGCCATGAAGTGATGGGACTGGATGACATGATCTTAGTTTTTTGAATGTTGCATTCTAAGCCAACCTTTTCACTCTCCTTTTTCTAGTTCTTCTTTGCTTTCTGCCAAAAGGGTGATACCCCCTGTGTATCCGAGGTTATTGATATTTCTCCGAGCAGTCTTAATTCCAACTTGTGCTTCATCCAGCCCAGCATTTCGCATGATGTTCTCTGCATATAAGTTAAATAAGCAGGGTGACAATATACATCCTTGACATGTTTCTTTCCGAATTTGGAACCAGTCTGTTGTTCCATGTGTGGTTTTAACTGTTGCTTTTTGATCCACATGCAGATTTCTCAGGAGGCAGGTAAGGTGGTCTGGAATTCCCATCTTTTGAATAATCCTCCATAGTTTGTTGTGATCCACATTTGGATTTGCATTGATTTTGTTAGCTCACTATTTGTCATACAATTATGGTTGTGACATAACTTCTTTTTATTATAAAACCTCTTTGCTCTCATCCTAAAGTTAGAAGTCTCACTAGAATGATTATATTATATATATTATATATATCCCAGATGGATAATATTCTGTTTATCTTATTTATCATATTTTCAACTAGTCACAAAAAGTCAGTTGCATTTATTATTGAATCAATTGTATTAGTGTATCATTCAGCATTGCTGGCTGTAAGTTTTGGACTCTGCTACTTGTACATATTGATTCTGAATATATCAAATAAAGTCCTACTAGTCTTAGTGTTAAGTTTTTATTAAAATGTGTCAGTTAGAAGAATAGCTTTTATGACAACTTAAAAGGGACTCTGTTTTAAACTATATGTTCTTCATCTCAGTTTATTTCACAAAATTAATTCATGAAAGAATTGTTGAGTTCCTTAAGGGGAAAATGTTAAATAATGAAATGCACCACAACTCTTAAAATGTCTTACAATTACAAAATTGCCAGAATGGTGGAATTTACTCCAATTTGTAATACACTTAATAAACCTTATGTGCTCCACAGACAAAATAATATATATATTTTTCAGTTGTCTGAGGTTCTATAAGAGAGGAATAAATTTAAAGAAGGTGAAGGAAGTAACTGTGACATATTCTTAACTGATTCATGTAAGCTGGGCATGGGAAGGACATTGGAGCAGTACCTCGGCATATTTTAGCATATAAATCTTTGTGAATTACCAGTCAGAGTCATTGCTTCCTTCCTAAATTAAACAGTTTATTAGATGAGACAAGTAGGTAGTTGATTCATCTTTTGTCCATTAGGTTTTTACTTGAAAGACAGGCTTTCATGAAAAAAACAATCAATTTCGTTTTGCTATACAGAGTGAGGTTGTTCAAGATGTTTATTCTGGATGGTGCTGATTTTAGAATATTTTCCCTTTGTGATAAAAGAGACAATTGTTTAAGTAGATGTACAATGTTCATGAGGTGGTGTTGATTTTTTTATATAGAAAATACATCATCTATATCTGATGTTAATAGATAATAGTTTTACTGTACATTACAAGTAATTTTTTCTATGAACTCCTGATTTCCCTCTATTTAACACTGTATTTCTATTTCTCTTCACAGTCATATTTTTTCAGTTTATTTGCTATTTCCATTTTTTTATGTCTCATCCAAATTTCTACCAATTGAACTTTGCCTTCCATCATAATCATTCCACTAAAACACTTCTCTCTGCAGTACCAACAGTTTTCTTTTTGCCAAATCCAGTGGAAAACATTTTCTTCTCCAATTTTGAGGTGCTCATTTACATTGAGAGATTTTCTCACTATGTTCAAAAATTTTCATTCCATATCTTTAAGCTGGTAGTGTATCCTGAGCTAATAACCTTAGGGAAGAGTCTGTAACAGAGCAGAAAAGAAAAATGCAGACCTTACCTTCATAACCTCGTCTTAGATATGTGAATGACATAATAAAATGGATTCATGGGGTGAGTAGACACCAAGCTTTGAAGAGGTTCTTGCAAAAGATTTTACCTCAGTTTCGTACAGGGGAAAAGAAAGATCCATGGATCCCAAGAGCCCCTAAAAAAAGGGAATATATGTCACTATTTTCAGCAATACTTTGGGACATTGGGATCGCCCTGAACAGATGTAATTATTTGGACTATCTGGATTATTTATCCGTTAGTAGCCTTGTACAATATTTGCATATTTTGAACATGACCCAAATATAACAGAACTCATCATGGGTCACATGAAAAGGTTAGGCAGGTGTCTCAGAAATACATGTAAACAGAAGATCCATCACAGGTGTGTCGACCTTAGTGCTAGAACCCTAAATCTTGGAAACTAAGACATAGTTTTCAGAGCTGAAGAAAATGAGATACAGAGTTCTGCCAATCTCATTAAATTATGAGTTTGGCATTGAAAGTAAAGCTTGGGGAAAATGTTTCTTGTGTTTCTTAGTTGTTATGAATTGAATATTTGTGCCTACCCCTAGTCCTCTGCAAATATATATATTAAAGCCCTAACCCCCCAGATGATATTCTTTGACATTTTCTTGCCATAGATCATTACATCTGCATATTCAACTGAATCCTTGCAAAAGACTCATGTATTCAAGTTAAAAAATGACCCTGTTGTCATGTGATCTTAGCTTTAATGTGTATTTAGATTTAAAAAACTAATATATGCTTATTTTAGAAAATGTGGAAAATAAATAAAAATAAAGATTTTTATGACTTTTTAAGTAAAAGTTTAAGTATTTAATTCCTGGTTTTTAAAAACTGTACCCACTATTATTTATATAAATGCAAACAGATACTAGCTAACATTTGGTAAATGTTTACTATGTGGCACACTCTTTTCAGAGTTCTACTTGTGTGAGTTCAGTGAATACCCATAATGCTATGAGGGAGATTCTATTAGTATCTATTTGTCTAAGATAGATTTCTAGTAATATAAATCTTTGGAGCAAAAAACTGATAAATTTCATAACTCTTAATTTGTACTGTCAGATGGTATTCTAGAATATTAGGTCAATTTATGCTTCCTTCAGGCTTCTGTGAAAGTGTCTTTTTACTCTTGACAACATGATTTTTATTATTATTTTTTAATCTTTTAAAATATATATGTATGTCTGGTATGTTAGAAGCTCCATCTCATTTTGGGGTGGATGGTTCTGCACACCTGTATCATAAGAGAGGGATCTGAAAATAAAAATAAAAATGCTTTGTTCATGATTCTTTATGGCAGACATTATTATTCTTTTAGGCAGGCATTATTACAGTCCCTTATTTCCTTATTCCTTAATTAAAGAGAAATAAATCATGGTAACCCCTGCTCTTTCTTCTCTTAAAATATTTATCTTTTCTAGTTATTATGAAAGGTCTGTATAATTTTGATATTTGTGTAATATGTTATTACTGGAAACAGAGAAAGGACTCAAGCTATGACACTGGTGACACAATATCAGGAGTCACGAGTCATCCTTCATTCTCCCCTTCCTCTCACCGCCCTCTCCTTATTCACTCCATCATTAACTCCTATCGACATGGCCATCCCAAAGCATCCCAGTTCTGTCTGCTTTTCCTCTGCTGTTACTCTTGGTCAGGTCAAAGTCAGCTTTTGCCTAGATTTCCTGTAGCCTGGCTCACTGCTCCCACCCAAAGTCCAATTTTCTATTTTTAGACCCTAAAAGTCTTTACAGCAACTATGATTGCAGTAGGTTGTGTTACCTTCCCTGATTATTCTTTGCCCTTCCCTGTAAAGGATTATGTACACTTCCTTGCCCCACGCTTTAGACTTTCCCAAATGAGTCACTTTGCCTCTTAGAATGCGAATAAAAGTGACGTGTGTCTTGCCTGAGAGGGGCCTTTCAAGGGCATCATGTGTTAGTAGCATCGCTATTTTTCTTTTCCTGCTAGAGCAGTGATGCCCTTGGCAGAGCTTGGTCCTTCAGTCTGATGTGGCTGCGTGCTCAGTCGCTTCAGTTGTGTCTGACCCCTCTCTCCTTGGAATTTTCCAGGTAAGAATACTGGAGTTGGTTTCCATGCCCTTCGCCAGGGGATCGTCCCAGACCTAGGGACTGAAGCCGCCTCTCTTAAGCCTCCTGGATTGCAGGGTGGTTCTGTACCACTAGTGCCACCTGGGAAGCTTTACTCTGAATCTCAGCCTGAAGAAGGTAAGTGGTGTGGACCTGTGGTGTATTGTAGCATAGATTCTGTGCTTGCGTGGGGCAGCCTCACGTTTCAAAATGTAAAGCAAATCGCAGTGCTCTCCTGTTTCAACTAGGCAAAGGTTTCTTATGACCTTCAGGGTTACCTGAAAACTCCTCACCATGACCTTGAAGGCTGTCTATTATAAGGAGCTGACTACCACCCAGATTTCATCTTGCATGATTCTCACAGTTCTGTGTTCCAGTACGATGATACTCATTCAGATCCCAGAGCCAACAGTCTTACTCCTGCCTCGTGGCCTCTGAGATAGGTGTTCTCTTCTCACAGTAAATGCCCTTCCCTCATGTGTGTCTCTGTTAGTTCATCCCATTTTGTTTTGTTCACATCATTCTTTACTCTCAGAATATCTTTATCTAAAGAGATTATTTTCTTTCTCCTCCTTCTCAAATCTAGAAGCAGGACCTTAATGCATCCTGTATCACGTGTGCGGAGATGAGACTTGCCCTGCAGGAGGTACTAAACAAACAAACTTTAAATGGGAAAATGAATCTAATTCCCATTGTCAAGTGAAATTTGGTGCTAAGAAAATTGCTCTTTGAGCTTTTCTCATAGTATTTCCTTTTCACTGAATGTCTTTCAATATATCTTAAATTACAAAATATGTGTGTGTGTGGGTATGTTAGTCACTCAGTCGTGTCCAACTCTTTGCAACCCCAGGGACCGTAGCCTGCCAGGTTCCTCTGTACATGGAATTCTCCGGGCAAGAATACTGGAGTGGGTAGCCATTTCTTTCTCCAGGGGATCTTCCTGACTCAGGGATCAAACCTGAGTCTCCTACATTGCAGCCAAATTCTTTAACATCTGAGCTACCAGAGAAGCCCTAGAAATATTACTCACTTTAAAAACAAAAAACAGTTTGAGTGTTTCTGTAGCATGGTGGTCATGACTTTATTTCAATGCATTATCTTTTTCATTTTTATTTATTTATTTTTATTGGAGTATAATTTGTGTTAGTTTCTGCTGTGCAACAAAGTGAATCAGCTATATGTATAAATATATCTGTTCCTTCTTGAACCTCAATGCATTGTTTTATACACTAACATTGTTCTCGTAGTTCTCCCACTGGCTGTGTGTTTGGGGACAATGAGAACGCAGTGTGATGGTGAACTGCTTGAGACCTGAAGCCAGGATGCTCAGGTTCCCAAGTCTTGGCTCTGCTGCGTATCAGCTACATGCCCTTGGGAAATTCCCAGAGTCCCTCTGAGCTCAGTTTTCCCACCTGTGAAATTTGATTTGGGCAGTGAAAGCATGTTCCTTAAAGTTCACTGTGCAGATTAAAAGAGTTAATATGTGCCAAATGGTTTCAACAGGGCTTTTATGAAGTACATTTATATAAGTTTGAGTAAATACAAAATTAAATTATGTCATTTTATTTCCACAGTCTTGGAATGTAACTGCTGAATAAACACATTTAAAATAAATTGGACTAAGTTTTAGGTCTTTAGGCAGAAACTTTGACTTTCCTTGTGATAAATTTATTGTTTCTATTTGAAAGTCAGTGATCCATAGCATCCTATAAGATGTGTTGTAGTAGGAAGAGAGAGTGAGAATCTGAGTTTAATATATGGTTTTTGAAGGTAGAGCTGATATGACTGACATGCTAAGAAACAGAATATGAGGTGTGAGAGAGAAATATCAAAGGTCACACAGTCTTCTCCCTGGTATTTGGAGGGTGATGCTTTATATCTAAAAGGGGAAATCTTGGGGCTAGGAGGTTTGAGGCATGAGGGAAAATACTATTCTGTTTTGGCAACATCAACTTTGAGTTATGTATTGAATATTTGATTTCCATGTAATAATATAGAAGTCTTGTGTTTACTGTTGCACATAAACTCTTGAACTCAAAAGTCCACGAGATACAATGAGATCATCATGAAAGTGAGTAAACACAGATAAGCCCTGGGTGGATTTCTGAGTGTTTAGACATTTAAAAGCCAAATGGAAAGGCTGGAAAGGTTATTTCTTCTAGACTAAAAAACAATCATTGGAGATATTTAGAGAGTGAGTGTTAAAAACTTATGTAAGAATTTGCTATCACTTTCAAGGAGTTAATAATCTAAAATGAGCTCGCCTCCAAATCACAAATATTTTGAGAATATAGAGCATCTAACATTTGCAAATAGTGCTAACTTGTGAACTAAATTCTTTCATATTCCTCCCTCATTAGCATTCAACCATATAGTTTTCCAAGTAAAGAAAGTTCTTAAAACTTATTTTCATGCATTTTATTTGGTAAAGCATTTTCAGATGTTTCTAAAGTTCCACATTTTGTGATGGTATACAACTTTGGTGTTTTAGTGAGCAATTAAATTGGGCAATAATAATTATTTTCCTGTACAATTAAAAAAATCCCTGTTTTGAGAAAAAAGCCCTGGGTGCTGCATGCTCCTCGCTTGTTTTCCAGGCCATCGCTCTCCATTTCTATAGCTTTTAGTGCTCTCATTTTTAGTTAAAATTGTGTCATATCTATCAAGTGTAATTTCCATATCTTTAACTTCGCACTTCTGTAATCAGTCTCCTGTGAATTTTTCAATTTCAATTGAGGTCATTGTGGTCTGGATCACATCCAATTTACTACAGATGTCTCTGGCATCCTTTCCATGTAAGTCTGACATGCCTAATGCACCCGTTCTTTGCCAAATTAGAAAGAAAGAGATCTTGAAATGTCTTCAGTTTTCCTTCTTGATTTGTAAAACTTTGATGATGAATTTAAGGTTATGAATGATCCAGTTTACTCTGCTTATTTTTGTATGTTTACTCTTCTATACTAATGATTTCATAAATCTATAATAAAATGTTTCAGGGTCTGTAGAGAAAAAAATTGTTGAAAACATTATATTCCCTTTTATATATTGTTGTGGACATTAAACAGTTCTTATAATTAATGATTATAACTATCAGCCCTCATTCAATTATAAATACCCTTATAAGCTTGGTATAAAATCTCAGAATTAATAGTCAGAAGCATTATGTTATTTTTTTCAAAGAGCCAAAGTATAGTAAGTTTAATATTTTAGAATGTTTATTTTTGAAATTGTGTTTTTAATGACAATTAAAGCTGCCTATATTAAGCAGTTCTGTCTCTTGGAAGGTTATTATGTCAAGCAGAAAATTTCTTAAGTCAATTTATTAAGGATTAAACACTGGGAGGAAATATTTTAATCTGTTGAATTAGCTTTTCCGCAGGAGCTAAAGGAAAGTAAGATAAATGTCTTTTTATTTATAAAGCACAATCTCTATAAACAGGATTTCGTTTTTTCTTATTAACCAACAGAACCTTGTATGTGTAAAGATTTTACAGACAATAAGAAATATAATGCTAAGAGAAACCATTTGTATGAAACCTAACATCTCACTAAAGAAAGTCACTCAGTCATGTCAGACTGTAACCCTCCAAGTTCCCCTGTCCGTGGGATTCTCCAGGCAAGAATGCTGGAGTGGGTTTCCATTCCCTTCTCCAGGGACTCTTCCTGACCCAGAAATCAAACCTGGGTCTCTGTATTACAGGCATATTCTTTACCATCTGAGCCACCAGAGAAGCCCCAGTTGACTTTATGTTAAACTTAAAGTTTAGTAGCAAACTAAATGACTACCAGACACTTTTAAAATAGGAATTTAGTGCCCACAGTTTGTAAATTCTCAGATGTTATTTGGGGATTATATTTTCCAAGATTAGTTTAAACTTAAATTAAAGTTAGGAATGTAGCATTTTTAAGAGACAAGTCATTGGTTAAGGATTTTAACTTACAGGTAGATTTTGAAATTGATCCAGGCCACATTGAAGATAAAAGGAATAACATGAAAGGAAGTATGTTAGTTATGCTCATCATCATCTCTCCAGCACCTAACACAGAATCTGGCACATGATAAATAGACAAAATACCTTTGTTAAATGAAGAGAAAGGCACACACACACATATACACACTTACTCATACACTCACACATGCACGCACTTCATAAAATCATTATTTCTCTACAGAGTTGTCCCAGAGACCCCAAGTTGGCTTCCACAATCCTTCCAGCAGAGCTAGTCATATTCCTAGAGAGAGGTTACCCTGCCCTTCCTCACTTATCAGCAGTTCCATCCATAACACTACAACCTGCCTGAGAAACTAGTCCCAGGTAAGAATTGAAATTCATTATCCACTGAAACAGTACTCAGGACTATAATGCCAGCTAATCTGTTTTCCTTAATCATCAGGAAAAGTCCAAGTTTCCTTAGTCATTTCTCATCACCAGGACTTTTACCCTCATATTCAAGTTGGCCAGATTCTACATCCTTTCCTGCACTCTCAGTACTTCTAATGTGCTCTCTAGAAACTCCAATTTACTTATAACTTTACGTCTTCTTTGAAAATTCCCTTCACTTCCCGTGAATTTATTAGCCTAAGGTTTAAGTAATAAGCAACCTTTGCTTATCACTCCACCCCAGGCCACTGTGACCACCTACATCCTAGTGAATTCCTTGATATGCACGCCACCAAGTCTGTCTCAGCTACCATTTAATTAATTAGTCATCCGTAGTCCTTGGGCTCTGTATCTGTATCTATCCTCTTCTCCCCTTGTTTTCTTGTGTCCATTTAAACTGGGGCTTCCTTTGGTTCTACATCTGTATTCCCTTCTCCACCTGAGTTCTTATATCCATTTAAAATAGGACTTAAGATATTGCCATATCCAAAGTCCTATTCAGTCTACAACCTACTCCAGTCTCAGAGATAAATGATTCAGTTGATCACTCTCTTGTTCTTGAAATTCTTTCATTACTTTGTCATGGAGACCACATGCCCCTGTTTTTCCCAACTTTGCTGGTGGTTTCTTCCCTGAGGTTTAACATCTTTATCACTTTGCATTCCAAGTATTGTGATGTCTGATTACTTAAGACAACAGATCTCATGTCTGTTCTCTAAGTCATGTCATGGAGTCTCATGCTTTTAAATTCAATTTAAGAATTAGTAGCCCCCAAATTTATATCTCAAATCACAGCTTTTCCCTAAAGTCCACATTCCTATATTCAATATTGAAGTTGATATCTTCATTGGTTGTCTAGCAAGTGCCTTATACTCAGCAGACCCAACACTCATTTATTGACCCCTGAAGCCTGCTTCTCCTTATGTTAATCAAGGGCCTCGCCCCTGTCCCAGTTGCACAGGGAGAGAAACTGGGACTTTCTTGTATCTGTTCTCTTTCTTATCCATTACTTCTAATCCACCAACCACTTCTACTCTTTCTTCAAACATATTTTCTAGATCTGTTTCCCACCACTTGCACAGCTCTTGTAGTGGTTCATACCATCGTTATTAATTGTTTGGACTATTACAAAGGCCGCTTGACTAGGCTCAGTGTTTCCAGTCTCAACAATGTATTTACCATTGTTGTATTTACCACTTGCCGTAATTTTTTGTTGTTTTTGTGGTAGACAGTTCATTATTGTTTTGAAATATAGCTGATTCACAATGTTATGCAGTTTTAGGTGTACAGCTAAATGATTCAGGTGTATACATATATAAGTATATGTTTTCTTTCTTACATTCTTTTCCATGATAGGTTATTACAAGATATTGAGTAGAGTTGCCTGTGCTATACATTTGCTTCTTGTTAGTTATGTATTTGTATATGGTAATATGTATATTTTAATCCCCAAACTCCTAATTTATCCCTCCTCCCCCTTTCCCTTTGAGTGAGTGAGTGAGTGAAGTCAATCAGTTATGTCCAACTCTTTGTGACCCCATGGACTGTAGCCTACCAGGCTCCTCAGTCCATGGAATTTTCCAGGCAAGAGTACTTTCCCTTTGGGGAATCATAAATTTATTTTCTGTGTCTGTGAGTCTGTTTCATTTTATAGATAACTCTGTAAATTTATTTTTAGATTCCACATAATGATCATAATTTTTTATAATAGAGTTCTAAATCCTTGTGATGATTAGAAGGTCACATGGAATCTAAGTCTGGCTATTTCTTCTGTCAAGACCTTCAACTTCTTTCCTAGATTATTTTGTTTACCATTGCGTGGTATCTCCAACAAGGCAACAACACTTTCATATCAACGGCTCTGGAGGCTGGCAGTCTTATCCACAGATGTTACCATGATTCATTCCCTCAGCTCACTCTCATGTCTATACCCATCATCTCTGAACACTCAAACTAAAATAGTAACCTCTATCACCATGCTTAGCTCACTCATTTTTAGTTTTATAATCACTCTCCATGGACTTCATTTGACTTGTTCTTTGCTATAAGCCTTATACCAAGAACAGGACCCCACATAAAGGATCTCAATGCTTGTTAAAATAATAAGTGAATAAAAATTGCATATTTTTCATATGACGGAAGTTTTTCTCATAGGAATCATATAGTGAATTATTTATAGAGTGTTCTTTTTTCTTTCTGAGGCATAGTACATACTTGGCAAGTGTTGGTAGGGGGGACTTGAAATAACTCAAATCATATTTAACAAATCTGTTCAGTATCAATACCTAGGAATCACTAGATCAGTAAAATACACATTTTAATTTTTAAATGACTGTCCTTGTTAGAAAATAAAACAACATTTAAAAATAACTCCATGTGATTACTCTATACTGTATCATTATTTTATCAAGTCATTTTGTCACTTGCGGAGTGTGAACATCTCTGTTTCTCTGCTGAAGCCAAAATGAGTGTACCACTGTTCTCATATGCTTTTATACTTACAAGCCTATGCCAGAAGGTTTGGACATTAGACATTATCTTTTTTGTTTGTTTGTTTTATTTCCAATGAAACATGCAAAACCAAGATGCTGTGTGTTAATTAGACTGCCAGATACAGACTAGAAAATGGAATATTGAAAAGAAATATCTCTTACATAGATAACTAGAAAGAAACATCCACATCATTACACACAATAGATTTTACAATTGGACTATGAATCCAACAGCCACATGGCAAGTGGCATGTTTTCCACATTGACAGAATTTATCTCTGTGTATGTAATGGCCTTGCTATGTGATGCAAGAATAATCACATGCCTTTTTGACCCATCAAGCAAACTATTTTAAAATGTCTAATCTTTTGGCTTGTGTAGTTTTCTAAGATGCAAATACAATGAGCTTCCTCACATTTTGTGTCTACATTTTATGACATAATGAAATCTTGTAAAGTATTTATGTTTGATTCAGGGCATTTATTGGAATATCAAGCAATTACTTCTCCCTATAATGAAGAAAATCATATTTACACCCATAACAAATGAAACAAAAATAATGTGACTATTATTTGAGAACAAAATCAAGTTACCTACTGGGAGATAATGGATATTTTAGATTAAAATCATAAAATATAGAACATGTGTCTTGGAAACTTTAGAAAGACATACTTATGGTAGATATCCCAATAGGATTGGGATACTTACAGTCCAGAGATCTAGTTTAATAAATGTATTAGTTTTATTTGCTCCCTTAACACATTATCATGAATTTAGTTGCTTAAAACAATGCATTTCATAGTTTTGTGTATGAGAAAGTCCAACACTGACCTCTCAAGGATAAAATCAAAGTGTTCTCAGGGCTGTTTTCTTTACTAGAGGTTCTGTGGAAGAATTTTCTTCCCAGCTCATTCAGGTTATTGGCAGAATTCAATTCCTTGCGGTTCTAAGGCTGAGAGTTCAGTTTTCCATGCTGGCTGTCAGACAGGGAAGGGTCTGTACTCCTCGAGTTTGCCCATATTTCTTCTCATGCTTTCCAGGAAATCCTCTTTCTGGGCATTGCACCTGGGCCCCTGCTTCTCAGAGCCCTGCATCCAGCTCCTCCCATACTGTGAATATCTGATTTCTCCTTTTGTCCAGTTTCTCTTTCTTCCACCATATCCCTCTGAGTCCATCAGAGGGAAACTCTCTGCTTAAAGAAGTCACTGGGATTGGGTTGGCTTTACCTGAATAATCCAAGATAGTCTCTCTACTGTAAAGCCCATCACCTCTATTTCACCTCTATTTCATCTCTTCACAGACTGGTATTTGAATAATCAGGGGATGGGAGTTGGGAGAGAATTCTACCTCCTACACTGAGTTTATATTTTAAAACTAAAGCCCACATTTTTGGTTTGTTAGCTTTTGCAGCTAATACAGCAAGCAAATGTATTGCCCAATATGCTAACTTTGAAAATTCAGAGGCAGACATATTCATCCCATGACTTACTTTCAGTGACTTGACATCCTGAATGACTAAAATGCTATCCACTGAATTCCATTGAAATTATATTTTTGTAAATTTATGTAGTAACTTCATGCAAAAGTTATTTTCTCCTTCTCCTTGGCCTTCCCTTTCGTCACTTTTCTTCCTGTTCCTCTTCCTTTTCCACTATTCTTCACCCTTTACATCTTTTCTCTCCTCATCTTCCTTTTGTTCAGTCCTCATTCTCTTCTTTTTCCTCCTTCTCTGATCAATTATTATTTTAAATGATTTTTCTTGCTTTATTTTCGCACTCCTTATACACATATCTTATGTGATTCTCAAAAATATTTTAGTGAGATAGGTATATTTGATGTTATTACTGCCTTCTTAGTATAACAAAGTGGAAATAGAGTTGTTAATTATTTTACTAAGCTTACATTTGTTGTGAGAGAGAAAAATCTATAATAAAGACATCTGCTTCTATTATAGTATTCTATCCACTGTATTATGTATTCTATACAGTATTCTACCCACTATTCTATTATGGTTTGGTCTTTGAAGAGTAAAAATAAAAAGCATATTGATTATTTTTGCTATTAAACATGTAGACAATATAATTTACACATAAACACAAAAATGCACATGCATATATATATATATATATATAACAAAGTGCTAAAAAAGCTTGAAATCGAATTAATGAAATAGAATATGAAACACAAAAAGTGAAGTTTACATAGTTAAGGGCTAAATGTAATGCTGTTAATTTTTAATTGTAGAGGTTAAGGTAAAGAAAATTTTCTATAGAAGGAAGTGTGTGATTAAATTCAATAAGATGAGATAAAGCTTGGAGTGTTTGTGGAGAAGGGAAAAGAATTGTAAATATAGCAGATGTTAGGAAGTATGGAGAACCAAGTTAGAAAGATAATAAATCAGACCAGAATGTAAATTTCAAGTAATAATTTATCAAGTAAGAGCTTAATATTACCCAAAGAAACATGACACAGAATTTTTTCTTACCTGTTTGGATAGTTAATATAAGAGAGAAATCATACCTCAAATAAAATAACCTGTATTCTAGGGTAGAGGATATACCTTCAGAGAGAACTAAATTGTCTGTATTTAAAAGGTGAAAAGATAAGGTGTCCATAGATGTGTGGATTTATCTCTGGGCTTTCTGTTCTGTTCCACTGATCTATATTTCTGTCTTTGTGCCAGTATCATACTGTCTTAATGACTGTGGATTTGTGGTATAGCCTAAAGTCAGGTAGGTTGATTCCTCCAGTTCCATTCTTCTTGAGCCCATTATCCAGAGTGAAGTAAGCCAGAAGCAAAAACAACAATACAGTATATTCACACATATATATGGAATTTAGAAAGACGGTAACGAAAACCCAACATGCAAGACAGCAAAAGGAATGCAGATGTATAGAATAGACTCGTGGACTCTGTGGATGAGGGTAAGGGTGGGATGATATGGGAGAATGGCATTGAAACATGTTAATTATCATATGTCTAATCAATCACCAGCCCAGGATTGATGCTCGGGGCTGGTGCATCGAGATTTCCCGGGGGGAGGGAGGAGGGAGGGGGGTTCTGGAGGGGGAACATATGTAAACCCATGGTGTTATCATTGCATTGTATGGCAAAAACAATAATAATAATAAAAAAAGGTGAAAAGAGAGTATATACTATCTAAAAAGATTCTAATACTAAATATATCTTCCCTAGACAAAACACAGTGTTTCATCTAATTTGTCCACATAGTATTTAAAAAAAAAATTCTTTCACATCATATTTTTTTAACCTTTTGATTTTATTTGGTGATATTGTTATGTTATTTATAACACATTGATTCTTTTTTTGAGATATAATTCACATTTTAAAAATTTGTGGGTTTATTTGATTTCTCAAATGAATGTTTGTGTTTCTAACATATATATATATGTATGTATATATATATATATAAAATCATATAACCCACAGTCCAATTAAACCATAGAACATAGTCACTAATGCCCTTGTTTTATCACTATGTTTCTAACTAGTGACATTTAACCCTGTTTTCTATCACAATAGATCACTTTTGCCTTTTCTAGAAAATCATCTAAATGACATCTTATAGTGTATGCTTATTTGCATCTAGCTTACTTTGCTCAATGCAGTATTTTTGAGATTCATTCATGTTGTTGTATATCATTCCTTTCTGTTTTCCTTCTGTTGATAAGTAGTATTTCATTTTATGAATATACCAAAATTTGTCTATTCATTCTCAAGCTGATAAAGGACATGCTCTTACCAGGTTTTGTCTCCTAGGGCTGAAGTTCTTCTAAACATGCTAATACCAGTCATTTTGTGGATGTATATTTTCATTTCTTTGGGGCTCATACTTAAAAGTGATTGCTGAGTTGTAGGATATGTATATGTTTAAATTTAAATAAACTGCCAAATGCTCTTATAAAATGACATGTAAATTATTATATGTGAAATGAATCGCCTGCCCAGGTTTGATGCATGATACAGGGTGCTCAGGGCTGGCGCACAGGGATGACCCAGAGGGATGGAATTGGGAAGGAGGTGGGAGGGGGGTTCTGGAAGGGGAACACATGTATACCCATGGCAGATTCATGTCAGTGTATGGCAAAATCAACACGATAATGTAAAGGAAATAAAAATTGTCAAAAAAAGAAAAGCAAATGACTATAATACTTTATACTTCCATCAGCAATCCTTAAACATCAAATTGCTTCATCTCTTCACCAGTATTTGATCTCTTGAGAGTTTCAAAGGTTAGGCATTAGAGTGACTGAAGTAATATTTCATGGTAATTTTAATTGGCAATTTCTAATGATAAATAATCTTGAGAATGTCATACCTAGTTATTTGTGCATCTACCTATATAAAGTGTCCATTTCTGTATTTTGCTCCATTTTTAGTCAGGTTATCATTTTAAATTATTGAGGTGTAGTAGACATTTATATATTTATATATTTATATCCTTTGTCAGACATGTAGATATTTCAAGCAGTTAATGCAAGCTTGAGGTTTCATTTTTTTCCCCAAGAATTAATGGGAATTTTAATTAAAATTTTTTCCAGTTTAGTTCAGTTCAGTTCAATTACTCAGTCAGGTCCAAATCTTTGTGACCCATGGACTGCAGCATGCCAGGCTTTCCTGACCATCACCAATTCCTGGAGCTTATGCAAACTCATGTCCTTTGAGTCGGTGATGCCATCCAACCATCTCATCCTCTGTCGTCCTCTTCTCCTCCAGTGCTCAATCTTTCCCAGCATCAGGGTCTTTCCCAATGAGTTAGTTATTTGCATTTGGTGGCCAAAGTATTGGAGTTTCAGCATCAGTCTTTCCAAAAATTGTTCAGGACAGATTTCCTTTAGGATTCACTGGTTGGATCTCTTTGCAGTCCAAGGGACTCTCAAGAGTCTTCTCTAACACCACAGCTTAAAAGCATCAATTTTTCAATGCTCAGCTTTATAGTCCAACTCTCACATCCATACATGATCACTGGAAAAACATAGCATTGACTAGACAGACATTTGTTGGCAAAGTAATGTCTCTGCTTTGGTCATATCTTTTCTTCCAAGGAGCAAGTGTCTTTTAATTTCCTGGATGTAGTCACCATTGCAGTGATTTTGGAGCCCAAACAAAGTCTTTCACTGTTTCTGTTGTTTCCCCTTTTATTTGCCATGAAATGATAGAACCAGATCCCATTATTTTAGTTTTCTGAATGTTGAGTTTTAAGCCAACTTTTTTACTCTCCTCTTTCCCTTTCATCAAGAGGCTCTTTAGTTCTTCTTCACATTCTGCCAATAAGAGTGGTGTCATCTGCATATCTGAGGTTATTGATATTTCTCCCAACAATCATAATTACAGCTTGTGCTTCATCCAGCCCAGCATTTTAAATGATGTACTCTGCATATAAGCAGGGTGACGTAATACAGCTAGCCTGTGATTGAGTACAATTATGTGGTAGTTTGAACATTCTTTGAGATTGTCTTTCTTCGGGACTGGAATGAAAACTGACATTTCCCAGTTCTGGGGCCACTGTAGAGTTTTCCAAATTTGCTGACATATTAAGTGCAGCACTTTCACAGCGTCATCTTTTAGGATTTGAAATAGCTCAACTGGAATTTTATCACCTCCAATAGCTTTGTTCATAGTGATGCTTCCTAAGGCCCAAGTGACTTCGCATTCCAGGATGTCTGGCTCTAGGTGAGTGATCACACCATCGTGATTATCTGGGTCATGGAGATCTTTTTTCGTACAGTTCTTCTATGTATTCTTGCCACCTCTTCTTCATATCTTCTGCTTCTGTTAGGTCCATACCATTTCTGTCCTTTATCGAGCCCATCTTTACAGGAAATGTTCCCTTGGTATCTCTAATTTTCTTGAAGAAATCTATAGTCTTTCCCATTCTATTGTTTTCCTCTATTTTTTTGCACTGATCATTGAGGAAGGCTTTCTTATCTCTCCTTGCTATTTGGAACTCTGCATTCAAATGGGTATACCTTTCCTTTTCTCCTTTGCTTTTCACTTCTCTTCTTTTCACAGCTATTTGTAAGGCCTCCTCAGACAACCATTTTGCCCTTTTGCTTTCATTTCTTGGGGATAGTCTTGATCACTGCCTCTTGTACAATGTCTGTCCATAGTTTTTCATGCATTCTATCAGATCTAGTCCCTTAAAACTATTTCTCACTTCCACTGTATAATCGTAAGGGATTAGATTTAGGTCATATGTGAATGGTCTAGTGGTTTTCCATACTTTCTTCAATTTAAGTCTGAATTTGGCAATAAGGAGTTTATGATCTGAGCCACAGTCAGCTCCTAGTCTTTTTCTTGCTGACTGTATAGAGCTTCTCCATCTTCGGATGCAAAGATTCAGTATCGACCATCTGGTGATGTCCATGTGTAAAGCACTACACATGTCAATTTGATTAAGTTGATTGATAGTAATGTTAAAATCTTCCTTGTTATTAATGATTTTTTACTATAGATTGTCTCAGTAACTTAGGGGAAATATTTAATTTTTCAAGTGTAGAAATGAATTTGGCAATTTTACCCTTTTTTTTTTTTAGAACATCTCCAGCTACAATAGAGACAATATTTTTTTTTCTTTTATTTTTTTTAATTTTTTAATTGTTTTTACCATACATTGTCATGATATCACCATGGGTTTACATATGCTTCCCCTCCGGAACCCCCCTCCCTCTTCCCTCACCCCCCCCGGGGAAATCTCGCTGCACCAGCCCCGAGCATCAATCCTGGGCTGGCGATTGATTAGACATATGAAAATTAACATGCTTCAATGCCCTTCTCCCATATCATCCCACCCTTACCCTCATCCACAAAGTCCACGAGTCTATTCTATACATCTGCGTTCCTTTTGCTGTCTCGTATGTTGGGTTCTCGTTGCCGTCTTTCTAAATTCCATATATATGTGTTAATATACTGTATTGTTGTTTTTACTTCTGGCTTACTTCACTCTGGATAATGGGCTCCAGTTTCGTCCATCTGAGTAGAATTGCTTCAAA
The DNA here is from genome assembly GCA_007570785.1 of Antilocapra americana. Lineage (NCBI taxonomy): Eukaryota > Metazoa > Chordata > Mammalia > Artiodactyla > Antilocapridae > Antilocapra > Antilocapra americana. The sequence goes on along the minus strand of ML660211.1, from coordinate 1,008,715 downwards.
TGAATTTTTTTTTAATGCTGAGTAATATTCCATTGTGTATATGTACCACAGCTTTCTTATCCATTCGTCAGTTGATGGGCATCTAGGTTGCTTCCATGTCCTGGCTATTGTAAACAATGCAGCGATGAACATTGGGGTACACGTGGCTCTTTCAATTCTGGTTTCCACGGTGTATATGCCCAGCAGTGGGATTGCTGGGTCATATGGCAGGTCTATTTGCAGCTTTTTAAGGAACCTCCACACTATTTTCCATAGTGGCTGTACTAGTTTGCATTCCCACCAACAGTGTAAGAGGGTTCCCTTTTCTCCACATCCTCTCCAGCATTTATTGCTTGTAGACTTTTGCATGGCAGCCATTCTGACTGGTGTAAAGTGGTACCTCATTGTAGTGTTGATTTGCATTTCTCTGATAATGAGTGATGTTGAGCATCTTTTCATGTGTTTGTTAGCCATTTTTATATCTTCTTTGGAGAAATGTCTGTTAAGTTCTTTGGCCCACTTATTAATTGGGTTGTTTATTTTTCTAGAATGGAGCTGCAGGAGTTGTTTGTATATTTTTGAGATTAATTGTTTGTCTGTTGTTTCATTGGCTATTATTTTCTCCCATTCTGAAGTCTGTCTTTTCACCTTGCTTATAGTTTCCTTTGTTGTGCAAAAGCTTTTAATTTTAATTAGGTCCCATTTGTTTATTCGTGTTTTTATTTCCAATATTCTGGGAGGTGGGTCATGGAGTATCCCGCTTTGGGTTATGGCAGAGAGGGTTTTGCCTATGTTATCCTCTAGGAGTTTTATAGTTTCTGGTCTTATGCTTAGATCTTTGATCCATTTTGAGTTTATCTTTGTGTATGGTGTTAGAAAGTGATCTAGTTTCATTCTTTTACAAGTGGCTGTCCAGTTTTCCCAGCACCACTTGTTAAAGAGGTTGTCTTTTCTCCATTGTATATTCTTGCCTCCTTTGTCAAAGATAAGGTGTCCATAGATGCGTGGATTTATCTCTGGGCTTTCTATTCTGTTCCATTGATCTATGTTTCTGTCTTGTGCCAGTACCATACTGTCTTAATGACTGTGGATTTGTAGTATAG
>ML660211.1:943697-992633 GCA_007570785.1 Antilocapra americana | reverse complement strand
ATGCCAGGACATGGAAGCAACCTAGATGCCCATCAACTGACGAATGGATAAGAAAGCTGTGGTACATATACACAATGGAATATTACTCAGCATTAAAAAAAAAATTCATTTGAAGTAATTCTACTCAGATGGACGGAACTGGGTCCCGTTATCCAGAGTGAAGTAAGCCAGAAGCAAAAACAACAATACAGTTTATTAACACATATATATGGAATTTATAAAGACGGTAACGAGAACCCAACATGCGAGACAGCAAAAGGAACGCAGATGGTATAGAATAGACTCATGGACTTTGTGGATGAGGGTAAGGGTGGGATGATATGGGAGAAGGGCATTGAAACAAGTTAATTATCATATGTCTAATCAATTGCCAGCCCAGGATTGATGCTCGGGGCTGGTGCAGCGAGATTTCCCAGGGGGGAGGGAGGAGGAAGGGGGGTTCTGGAGGGGAAGCATATGTAAACCCATGGTGATATCATGGCATTGTATGGCAAAAATAATTAAAAAATTAAAAATAAATAAATAAACTGCTTTCCCTTCTGTTGCCAACTGAAAGAAAAATTTATCCATGTTTATCTTGAATTTGACCGCCACAAACAATGAACTAGTTAATGACCACCCATTTAGAGATAAATAGTGAGAGAGGGCACCTATTAGTCTTTGTTTGTGAATACCTGGAATAATGGGGCTTTCCAGGAGGCACAGTGGCAAAGAATCCACCTTCAGTGTAGGAGAGACAGGAGACTCAGATTAGATGCCTGAGTCAGGAAGCTCCCCTGGAGGAGTATCTGGCAACCCACTCCAGTATTCTTGCTGGTAAAATGCCATGAACAGAGGAACCTGGTGGGCTACAGTCCATGAGGTTGCAAACAGTTGACTGAGTAGCTAAGTACACACCTGGAATAATGCAGGTATACATGAGAAGTGCTTTGGTAATATAACATAAAATTACATGTGTTTTTCAAAATGCTCTGAGCTCAGGTTGATTTTCTAATCTTTTCTGAGCTCATTGTCTTTCCTTCTCTAAGTGTATTATTTCCATTTTCCCTCTAGTTCAACAACATATTGTCACAGTGATATAAATAATTGAGCAAATATGTTCAATTTTAGCCAAAATTCAAATTAATATTGTTTTCTCCTTTAAGAAGCATTTATGAAGAATCTTCTGTTTAACTTCAAAATGCACAGATCTAGATGAACTTCCTTGCTATTAGCAAGCAAATGGTTGAAGAAATTCTATTCTGCCTCTTAGAGACAGAAAATTTCCTTTGTCAGAGTTATATTTGCATATAATTATGAATAATATAAATGGAAACTAAAAAGGTAAGATTTTGAGATTCTCTGAAAATATTATATTACTGTTTAATTCTTTATTTTCTTGAAGAAATATAATTATTTAAAGATACTTTAAACCTATAGCTATGCGTTTTACTGCTAATTATATAACATATTGAAGAATCATGAAGAGATATAACCTGAAAATAGGCAAACTTTCCCTGCTCTTTTATGGATGAATTCTATGAAAATTTCAATTAGCAGATAACGTCTCCATTTATTTTCTTTCACCAACCTTAGAAGGTCATCATCTACATAAATAAAATCAATAGTTCTCTTAACTACATACATTGTCTTAAAACCATTAAAATTCAGTTAATTGTGGTTCTTAAAATCATGTGTAACATAGTAAATCAATGCGGTATCTCTTTCCCAAAAGAACTTTTTAAAAGTGCTTCCTCTAGTCTTTTAAGAATGGAGGTTTCATAGATTAAATGTAGTTCCAATATTTCGATTGGAGAGTCTATTTCAAGAAAAAACTTATTTCTGAGACCAGATTCCAAAATGCAGGTTTTCAAAACCAAATTTGTTTGCAAATTATAGGATTCTAAGTCTCTGTTCCTTTTGGTAAGAGAGTTGTTAACATGAACTGTTACTTGCCGATCGAATATCTTTTCTCCTTTTCATTACTTAAAACAGATATTATACTGAGTAGGAATGATCCCAAGTAAAAGCCTAAATCTTTCAGTTTTTCTTGCAGCTAGGAAAGATCAATGGAAGTTATGTAAGTGGTGATTTAGAGCATCCTTAAATGGACTGGCTCACTTCGGTATTGTTGCTGTTTTTCTTTTATTCTTTTATATAATCTTTTTGCTTAAAATATTGGTGTGATGCTCACAGCGTGTGATCAAGGATATACTGTACAGCACAGGGAACTCTACACAATATTCTGTGGTAATCTATATGACAAAAGAATCTCAGAATGGATATATGTATATATATATGTAAAACTGAATCACTTTGCTATATGCTGAAACTAGACAACATTGTAAATCAACTACACTCCAATAAAATTAACATGCTTTTTAAAAGGCAAGCAAATAAATAGTGGTTGGCTCCTGCACACATTAAAAAGAAGCTGGTGAGAATTCAATCAATACGTTATTAATGTTTTTTCTTTCCTATGGGATCTACCTGCTTTTGACTAATTCCTGCACACACAAACACACTTTCTTTACAGAGCAAGCTAGAGAAGTGATTGTTTACATGAACTTTTCTCTGCTTTAGTGTCACCCGTTTGCACATCTATAAACTTGGCAGTTATTCAATATTTGTCTAAAAAGTTGTCAGCTATCAATCTAGCTGGTGCTGAAGGCATGCTTCCATGACACGCATTACTGTGGGTGATGTCTCCACCCCATAATATCAGGCTTTTTTTCCCTTAAGCCCAGGTTTCTCAGCTGCTATTTCCTTGTTTCAGAATTCTTCAGAAAGCCTCTAGTGCTAGAATTCACAGGAGTAGTCTGAACATTTTCACTCTGGTCATTTAAGATTGCTATTTACTTTCAGTTCAAGGAAATAAACAACTTGTGATCAAGGGAGGACTGGATTTAGGCCATTAAAGCAATTGCGCCTTAATTTTCCAACAACAGTATTGTGATCTTTTCTTTAGGCTGGCACAACCTTTGGTGACACTTGGTTTCCCAGTGGTTTCTCCCCATCCCTCTCAAAACAGTTTATCTACTGACTCAGTTACATTTTGATGTCTTCAGCACAGTCACTACAGTGTTACAGAATAGAGTCTAGTGTAGTTGGGATGTGTGTATGCATATTCCTTATTAAGATTATTCCTAAATATTTCAAACATTTTGTTCTATTTTATGAATGGAATTTCCTATCACAATTTTTCAGTTACTTATTGTTTGCATAAGAAAATATTTCAATATATTCAAATTTCTTTTCTAATCAGTGAGTTCTCTTCTATTAATTGATTAAAATACTTTTTTCCAGTTTCTTTCTTTTTTAGCTTTTTACTTTAATTGAAGTATAGGTGATTAACAATGTTGTTTTAGTTTCAGTATACAGCAAAAGTGATTCAGTTATGCAATACATGTATCTATTCTTTTTCAAATATTTTTCCCATTTTGGTTGTTACATGTTACTGTGTAATGTATTTTGCTGTGCTATAAGCAGGTCCTTGTTGATTATCCATTTTAAATATAGCAGTGTGCACCTATCAATCCCAGACTCCCTATCCCTCCTTTTCCTACCCGCTTCCATAACCTTAAGTTCATTCTCTAAGTCTGTGAGTTTGTTTCTATTTCTCTTGATTTTCATGTGAGACAAGCCTATTAGGTGCATATAATTGCAAATTTCTTCTTTTATTTCCAAGAATTCTCTTATTGTATCGACCAGTATTTCCAACAGCAAATTGCAATTGACCTCCTTATTTTGTTCATTAATTTAAGGTATTAAAATTTATTTTAAAATTTAATTCATAAATTTTTATTTAATTTTAGTTATAAATTTTATTTAATAATATTATTTTGAACAATACAGAAATAAAATTTTGTAGCAATACATTTGTAAAAGTAGAATTCAGAGTATAAAGTTAATACATGAAAATTCAACAACTAAATCTGAGGAAATTATTATAATTGTATATGATATAAAAACTTCCACATTTTATCTGCTTTAAAAAATCCACTGTATACTCCAGAATCAATCTCTCCTTATCAAAAGGTCTTACCTAGTCACAGGAAATAGATTCCCCTTATTTTATACAACTGTTGATTCTTTTATGTCTGTATTAGCAGTTATTGCATACTTACTGTTTTAGTTATTTCTAAATATTTATGTGCCATCACTGGATTGTAAAGTGTTCAGAACTATAAACAATGTTCTGTGATTTGTATTCATCACATAATCTAGCTTTAGTGCCTTGCACATAGCAGGTATTCAATATGTGTTTATGATGGAGAATGCTGTGTTGTTTATTTTGCAGAATTCAGAAAGAGTCACATTATTGTTGTCAGCAGCAGTGTCTTTCTATCCAAATGTCTTGCCCAATTAATCTGTGAGTCTAAATGGTTCTGGCAAGTTCTGCAAACCAGAATCATGAAAAATATAAAAAGAGTAGAAAGTATTTTGGGGGACTATTTTTTAATAAAATTATTTTTTTAATGTGAGTTGAAATGAGAGTAGGTTATAGATTTTTCAGTTTTGCACAATATATTTAAAATAACATGCTCTTAACTAGCATTTCTTCCAAGCTATTTTTAAAATACCAGGGCAAATATTTTAAGTAAAACTGTACACTGTATTAATTAATTATGATCTGAACAATAAATACAAGAGGTATCTTGCAGGAAAAAGAGATATTTCTTTGTCCAGAGGCATTTATATTTCTAGCAGAGAATCAGGGTCTTTCTGCTCAAAGGTGACTTCATTTTGTCTTTTGACTTAGAGATTTTAGGCTCTGAAACTGACCTCCTGCTAATGTGTCTGAGAGTGGATGGGTATCAGAAGCAGCAGCCACTTAAGACTAAAGTAATGAAAGACATGAATCATATTGCTCTTCCCTGTACAAGAGACTCGGGATAGAAAGAAGTGTAAAGCTTGTCTCATTTTTTGAACTAGAAAAAAAAAATATATATATATATATATATATAAACTGCTTCTAACTGGTCTTTATGACCTTAGAGTTCTTCCTGACAAACTTTACTTTGACTCATTTTATACATGAGAAATCTAAGTTCCAATTAAAATGGCTGAAGATACCATTATTGATGTAGACCTCAACTCCCCTGATGGACATTACAGAACACTTTGTGTTAAATGAAGTTCATGGAGTATTGCTTCCACTGTTAATCATAATTACCATCTGCTGAAAAAAATCTCTGTAAGTAGTTACATAGATTATTTCATCAAATTTTCAGAACAAGTGTTAGCTTGCATACTGATATACTATATATAGATGAAAAAAAAATGTTTTCCAAGAGATTTGTAGTTAAAGTTTTCCAAGGCCACATAGCTGTCAAGTAGGAAGGTTGAGATACAGTCATAAGAAAAGTACATTGCTTATTTTTTAAAAATTTAAAATTTAAGTGTATCTGAATTTGGAAATTAAATATTACATATTTAATTTGCAAATTTCTGTTGCCTGTATAAATAATGAAATAAGTCCTAAAAATTTCATTATTTTGTGACAATACTGTGTTGCACACATAACTTTATCAGTCATGTGAGGTTTGCAGGAAGGGAAATTTGTTCTGAGTTAATTCTGTGGGAATACCATTTCTAAATTTATACATGCTGTAGCTGAATGATTATAAGCAAGCAAGCTACAGAATGAGACTTTCTTCCTCATCAAAAGAACCCAACAAACTTCTAGCATATGGAAGCATTTCTGCACTACAAGTTATTCTGAGAGGGAGGCACATGATTTATAAATACTGTCAAACAAAATATGCATTTCCAAATGCTAGTAATATGGCAAAATACATAGCATGGATAAAATGCCCTGCCACACCTTCTTATGATAACTTCCTGATGCACTTTGCAGTTTGGCCAATTCAAGTTCATATCTGACTGCACCATTCATAATCCATGTGGTCTGGGGTGAGTTACCTGACCTCTTCCGGTCCTTCTCCTTTTTCTTATCTGTAAAATGTCAGCAACAATAACTTCCATATATGGTTGTTGTAAGATTCAAGCTAGATAATATTCGTAATGCAACTAGCCCTGCCCCTGACAGCTAGCATTCAAAAAGTGTCCATTCTCATCTGTCTTCTGTAAAACTCTTACAAGTATTTCTCTTGCATATTTACAGGAAAATCCAGGCTGAATAAGGTAACGTCAGTGTTTCTAGTTTTCTTGGTAGGAATCTGTATGCCTCTACTTATGAGCAGGGTTATCAACACACAAGATATAGTCTACATTCATATCTCACCTATTAGATGGGTGCAAATCCAAAAGGTATTTGACACCACCTCAATTGGTGGGTTGTGAGGAAAGAGCCCAGATCATAGAGCGTTGGTGTCTGTGAAGTGTCAAACCCCTGTGGAGGACAATTTGACACTTTCTGAAGAAATCTCAGAAATACATACGTTCTTCACTCAGTAATATCTGTATCTCTATATATACATAATATGGAGATTGGCTTACATGATTATGGAGGCTGAGAAGTCCCATGATCTGCCATCTGTAAGCTGCAGACCCAGGAAAGCCAGTGATATAATTCAGTATGCATTCAAGGGCTGGAGAATTAGGGAAGTCAGTGGTGTCAGTTCCAGACTAAAGACTAGATAAAATGAGGTGAGGTGTCCCTGCTCACACAGCGAGGTAGGAGAAGAGGGATAAGTTCCTTCTTGTTCTGCCTTCTGTTCTATTTGGGGCCTCTACATTGGGAGAGATGATCTATTCTACTGAGTCCCCTGATTGTAATGCCAATTTCAACTAGTAGCAACATTATGCAAACTCACCCAGAAATGTTTAATCTGGGAACCCTGCAGCTAGTCAAGTTGATGGTTAACCATTACAATGTTTATCTGTGTAAAATATATACATATGTAAAAAGAAAAATACCTACATATCTATATATATATAGATAGATAGATATATAGATATCTCTCTATCTCTGTCTGTCTACCTATATTTATTGGAAGGACTGATGCTGAAGCTAAAGCTCTAATACTTTGGCCACCTTATTGGAAAAGACCCTAATACTGGGAAAGATTGAGGGCAGGAGGAGAAGCGGGCAACAGAGAATGAGATGGTTGGATGGCCTCACGAAATCAATGGACATGAGTTTGAGCAAGCTCTGGGAGATGGTAAAGGACAGGGAATCCTAGCATGCTGCAGTCCATGGGGTAGCACAGAGTCGGACATGACTTAGTGATTGAACAATTTATCTACTGTGGTCCCCCAGGCTCCTCTGTCCATGGAATTCTCCAGGCAAGAATACTGACATGGGTTGCCATCTCCTTCTCCAAGGTATCTTCCCGACTCAGGGTTCAAACACGTGTCTCAAGCATTGCAGGCAGATTCCTTACTGTCTGAGCCAGCAGGGAAGCCTCAGCTATCTATCTACCCAACTCCAAATGGTAACAATGAAATATATCATGGTATGAGTGGAATATATCACAGTTTGATTCTTTACCAGCTGAGCCAATAGGGCAGCCCATGAGTGGGTTGTTTAGGAGAAAAGAAAAAAAAAAAAACATCTAAATTTTCTTGTTAATGCAGAAAAGAATTTTGAGGAGATCCACAAGAAATGAATGGGAGTGAAATACATAAAAAAATATGTGGGAGATAAGGATTGGAGAAAGTTTTCAGTTTGCTATTATAGTACTTAAGGTTTTTTATTATAGATATATAGAATTTAAAGATTAAACAGAGGTAGAAAATCAGTAGCAGTCTTCTCAAACAGCATGCTAGAAACCAGATGCCTTACCAACATGGCCACTTGGATAGTAAATACTTTGTTTAAATCATGTAAATACAGCTGAAATCTTTTAGTTTTCCTTTTAGAAAAATGAATAGTTTGAACTTCATAGTGTATTGCATATTATTTACATACTTTAATTGTTTGAAAATGGGTTTCTTTTTGGCACGTTTTACTTTCTTTTTAATTTTTTTTTTGTATTGTGGTAAAAGTCACATAATATAAACATGCTTTTTAAACCATACTTAACTGTACACTTCAGTGGCATTAAATATATTCCCATTTTTGCACAACTCTCATCATCTATCTCCTGAACTCTTCACTCTCCCAAACTCAAACTCTGTCCGAATTAAGCACTAACTCCTCTTCCCCCTCCACAGTCCCCCTCCCCATGCCCCTGGCATCTGCTCTTGTACTTTCTGACTGTATGAATTTGATTCATACAGGCAACCCAATTGGTTTATTTATATGCAACCCAATATATATTGGGATGCATTTTTAAGCTTAATATATGTCCTATAGATTGTACCTTCTTCACTTTATCATAACCTACCCTATGATATATAGTAGGTTCTCATTAGCTATCTCTGACACATGTAATGTTTATACATAACCAAATGCAAGTATTAAACTCAATGAAGATAAGGTGTACATCAAATGAGGCAACATGCTTTTGTTTATAAAACGAGAAATGTCTGTAACTTGGTTAGTCCCTGCTGTGACTTTGTTAAATCAGCATTTATTAAGTAGAGCCCAGGGGTGTTGGGTGGTGAGCTTAGATGTAGTAAAATGCCCGAAAGGAATAAGAATGCTAATGTGCTCAGTCGTGTCTGACTGTTTGTGACCCCCTGGATTTTGCCACCCCATGGACTGCAGCCCTCCAGGCTCCTCCTTCCATAGAGTTCTCCAGGCAAGAATACTGAAGTGGGTGGCCATTTCCTACTTCAGGGGATCATCCCGACCCAGATTTTGAACCTGCGTATCTTACATCTCCTGCATGGCAGGCAGACTCTTTACCACTGCACCCCTTAGGAAGCCCCTTATTAGTCTGAGGTCTTGGAGGAAGCACCAGTTAAGCCTTGAGGAGGGAAACGTGGGGAGACCAAGGCAGGTTGCAGGCAGAGAAGAGGGCCTGGGGAGAATACCTCATTAGGGTCCAAGGGTGGAGGACTTTGGACTTCCTGGGCTAAAGCTGGATTGATCAGTTCAAACCAAAAAGAGTGGGGTTCTGATAAGCAGTGTAGGAGTCTTATCCAAGAAGCACACGGGAGGGACCTGGGAGGGCATTCCTCACAAAGGCCTTTGGACAAGTTGTATCAGGAACTTGATTCCAAAGCCCACATTGTATCCTTAACCACTTCATAATGAACACAAAGAAGAATGTGTATGTTGATATTCAAGAGTCAGAAAAATATTTTAAAGACAAAACAAATCTCCAGACTTCCTTGGTTGCCTAGTGGTTAAGACTCTGGGCTTCCTGTGCAGGAGGCGTGGGTTCCATCCCTGGTCGGGGCGGTAACTTCTCAGATGCTGTGCAGTGTGGCCAGAAGGTTAAAGAAACTCTCTAAGACTCTGGCCATATTCTTTTTCTTGTCGTTGCTGTTGGAATATGGTTGTAACTCCTGTTCCTTAAAATAAGATGGCCATTAGCTGAGATTACAGACATTTGACCATGCTGTAAATCCTGTTCTCTGTAGTACTTGTGGGATCAACAGTGAAAGGAGGAAGATCAGTATTTAATAAGGGCCACTCTGAGACTAACATGATACTAAATATTTTTCAAGTCATTTCACTTAATGTTCACAGTCATTTAGATAATATCTATTACCACTGTAATGAAAATTGATACAGAAAGAGGATAAGTAAGCCTCCGTAGGGCCTGTAGACTGTGGTGATGGAGCAGGAATTCAAGTCTATTTTCTATTAAAGCCTTGTTTCCACCACACTTCATGATATTCTCTATACATATGCAGTAATCTTTTTCTTAATTTTCTACTCAAATATAAAGTATGTTTTTTTTAGAAAAGACACTTGAGAGTGCCTTGGACAGTAAGGAGATCAAACCGGTCACTCCTAAGGGAAATCAACCCTGAATATTCATTGAAGGACAGATATTGAAGCTGAAGCTCCAATACTTTGGGCACCTGATGTGAAGAGGCAATTCATTAGAAAAGACCTGATGCTGGGAAAGATTGAGGGCAGGAGAAGGGGACAGCTGAAGATAAGATGGTTGGATGGCATTACCAACCCAATGGACATGAGTTTGAGCAAATTCTGGGGGAGAGTGAAGGACAGGGAAGCCTGGCGTGTTGCAGTTTATGGGATCACAAAGAATTGGACATGACTTAATGACTGACAATTTAAGGTATGTATTTTCATTTTCGTTTCACCAAATAGTTTTAGAGACCAAATAGAACATGTTCTCAACTTTTAAAATTCCAAACATATTTTGTGGAAGTTGAAACTTGGACCAACTTTTCTCAGAGGAAGAACATGACAAATCACAATTAAGGTGTCTGATTAGTTCACAAGAGCTGATAATGTAGCTGGCCAAATAGGCACATAGGACCGTGCAACTTAACAGTCATTTCGGAAAAAGACAAAAACAAAAACTTCATGTTTCCATTGTGATGTCTGGGGAAATGCCTTTTCATCTCACCCCTAAGTTTGGGAGCCCATCTCTTCCCATCTCCATAGTTTGTTCAGGGAACAAACTCTCTTCCAGGATAAGTATCTGTGAGAGCAGAGACGGAACATGTATGTATCAGGGGAGAAGAAATGGAAGGCAAAGTGTCTCATGCTGATGCTCATGGATTTAGGTCTGATGAGTGTTTCTAAAATGTTCCTGTGAAAAACTGTGATTATAAAAATGTTACTATATCTCAAAGGTGAAAGTTAAAAATTTCAAGTAAAAGTATATATTCCAGCAGCAGTGGCTTTCAGAAAAGGGCAGGGCCACTTAGAGGTGAATGTTCATAAAAAGAAGTCTGCTTGGGGTTATTTAATCTATTTTAAAAGCGTCTGTCTGTTTTATGATTACCCAGAGGTTGGGTCAAGTAAAGCAATCGTATTATAGGTAACTGAATTTTCCTCCTTTCTACGAAAGGAACATATTGAGGCAATTAAATAGACAATATAAAATAGCTGAGAAACAACTCAAAATGAAAAAAAAAATACACTGAAGACTAGGAAAGACAGCATTCTTGGTTGCCAAATAGTTTTAAGTGTTATGGATTAAAGGCCATCGGAAACATTTCCTTTATAATGAACAGCTGCTAGCTGAAATCAAACTTTGTGTGTATACAGAAAGCCTCTGCCATGGTCCTTGTGTGGGTGGAATAATAGTCAAAATGATTCTAATAATCAAAATGAAGTAGGCTGTACAGTTCCCAACTGCCACAACAGAAACATTTTAGAAAATTGGATCTTTCACACGGCTGAAACATGTAGCAATTTGTTTTTATGGAAATTACATTTATGAGCTCAGTGTTAAACTGAAATCAAGGTCCTAGCCTAGACCTCTCTTCAAGATTTAACATATCCAAGCAAATTAACCTACTGAAGTTCTTCATTTGTTTAAATTGGCTCACTTAAGAAGTCGTAAAAGCCTTTATTAAAGAACTTTCTGTAAGGTTCTTTACATCTTTATAGTCTGGGTAGACTCTGTCATTCATTACCCTGTGGCCATGTTTCCAAATATAGTTAATAAGGAACAGACCCTACTGTCACAGTTTAATATGTAAACATAACTGGGGGAAGGGAGGTGTTTGTGTGTGTGTGAAAGAGCTGTTGAAGTATCATAATTCATCGGAGAAACTAGAATTGTGAATGTGCTTGTTTTGCATCCTCTAAGACCAACTTCTAAGGATCAAGCAGGCTCACTACCGGTTTTCCGTTAGGATTAACCATAGTCATTGCGAGGGGACCAGAGGACAAGGTGGGCATCAGGCGGGCATCTAACCCCTTGTTTCTTCCTGCTGGGCTAGAGTTTGCCAGTGGCTGGCTCCATTCCTCTGCCAGAGGGTTCTGTCCTGTGTCTCCAGCTATCTCTGTGTCTGGTGTCTGCGCAGAGGACAGTGTGAGGACCCAGAGAGGGGACAGCCATCCACAGGATGGGGAGAAGTTTCCTGGAACAGGTCTTTCCCTCACAGCCTTCAGAAGGAACTAACCCTACTTGACCTCTGACTTCTGGCTTCCAGGACTGTGAGAAAGTAAGTGTGTCTGTATCTCTAAGTTCCATACCAGCTGATTCAGCCAACTATGGGTCAAAAATATTTGGGAAAAAAAAAATCCCAGAGATTTCCAAAAAGTAAAACTTGTATTTGCCACACACCAGCAACTATTTACATAGTATTTATATTGTATCAAATATTACAAGTCATCTAGAGAAGATTTAAAGTATATGGGAGGCTATGCATAGGTTATATGCAAATATTGTGCTTTTGTATATAAGATGCTTGAGCATCCCTAGATTTTGGTACCCAGTGGGAGCCTTGGAGCCAACCCCTCAAGGATACAAGGGATAACTGTGTGTTATTTAAGTCCCACAGTCTGTGGTATTTTGTTTTGGGAGCCTTTATAAACCACTACAGATTCTTCTCATTGCCCCTTCAGACATGGTAACAGCTTTCCAAGTCGGGATGTTGAAAATGAACTTGACATAGGCTAATACACCATGAAAGGTTGTTGAACATGAACCACAATATGCAATATATTCATGTGCAAATGTTCTAGGAGAATGTAATAACCTAAGATTGCTTGAAGATTTAGGAGAAAACCTCACAATACTAGAGTGTATTCCTCAAGTGTACTCCTAATAAGAAAAAAATGAACTGTTAAACTTTGTTACTTTTCTAGAGAAAGCTTTCTGACATGTGTGGTCCTATCTTTTCAGTTTTTTTTTTATTCAAAAGAAGAAGTTTTAAATTTCTTACAGTATTTCTTAAAGTAATTTATGTATTCTATTATTTTGCTGCAGTGAAAAGATTTAGGGTTTGACTGACTTAAATGCTCAATTTGGGTAACTAAATGACATTTTCAAAAACTGATTAAAGTTGTGAATAACAGTAAAAATGACCACATAAAAACTGCACTGTTGAAGTTTCTACCTTACATCTAGATTTTGGAAGGTTAAATCATTTCCTGATTGGTTTACTTATTTGATTTTTTTAAATTATAGGTGAAGTGAAAACATGCAATCTGTATGTTAGGTTTGTTTCTGATGTCGTCCATAAACGTAGAGACCTCTATGAATGTCTGTTGTAAACAGGATATCACAGACCAAAATAAATGCAAATAAAATTAAAGCAGACATTGTTAAAACATTTTAGGTATCAAAATTTTACCCTGACATTTACTTTAGGTGGTTTAGGGACTTAATTACTTAAAGGGTTTTCAGTAACAGCCTCTTGGGGAATTAAAAAAAGATAATATTCTTTATAGTATATTGATAGTCTTATGAAAATAAGTTGAGAAAAAAAACAACTAAGATGTTGTTGTTTAGTTGCTAAGTCCTGTCTGATTCTGTGCAGCCCCACGGACTGTAGCTCTCTAGTCCCTCTGTCCATGGGATTTCCCAGGCAAGAATACTGGAGCCGGTTGCCATTTCCTCCCCTAGGGTATCATCCCAACCCAGGGATAGAACCCACATCTCCTGCATCTCCTGAATTGGCAGGCAGATCTTTACCACTGATCCACCAGGGAAACCCACTATAAAAGCAAAAAATGAAAGTAACAGAGCAGTGAGCACTAAGCATTTGTATTTGTATTCAGTGATGATGGAGCCTTTTGACAGAGTACTACAAGCCTAAGCGACACCTGCATTAGTCAAGAGAAGGCTCCAAGTGCTGTGAACATTTTGTAGGTAGACAGAATACCTACGTCTGGATGAAACAATCGCAAATTTCTGTGCATAAAAGAATGGCGGATTCATGTCAATGTATGGCAAAACCAACACAATAATGTAAAGAAAAAAGTCTTTCCTGAATTTGTTACAATAAAAAAAATAAAAATAAAAAAACAACAAAAAAATGAATCTTCCATTTAGAGACTTGGCATTCACACAAACTAAGTTTACAGTATAACCATACCTAAACCATTATTTTTTTTTTAAAGAGAGAGAAATAAGGGGAAAAAAAAAACCAGCTAGAATGAAAGATATGCATTTATTGGCGAGATATGAAAATAAAAGAAGTCAAGCTCTTAGAAATACAAAATCAAGATGCATTGGACATGTGAATAAAATGATGGAAAGCAGGTTAGATTTAGCTAAAAAGAAAATACTTTCATCAGAACATGAATCAAAGGAAATACTCAGAGCAGAGCTGAAAGAAATAAGGATATGTAAAATGTGGAAAACAGATAAAGAGGTACATAAAAACTCAACAACTTCTATATAATTCTCTTACCAAAATTGAATCAAGAAGAAATAGAAAATCTGAATTATTCCTATTAAAGGAATTAAGTTTGTAGCAATAAATAAAAATATTCCAAAGGAGAAATCTTCAGAATAAGGTGATTTCATTGATGAAATCATTGGTGCATCTTCACAGACATTTAAGAAAGAAATAACATCAGCTTTGAAGAAAATCTTTAGAAAACAGAAGAATGAACATTTTCTAGCTTATTTTATTAGGCTAACGTAACATCTATAAATAAGTTCAACACATAATGAAAATAAAAGAAACATTACCGATCAATATTCCTATGCACATGGAAGTAAATACATTCAACAATTTTTAGCAAGTAAAATTCAGCAATATTAACAAGGATAGTAAGCCCTGATAAAAATAGAATTCATTACTAAATTTAGTAAAGGCACAGACTAGTGATCAACAATCAAAAATAATGTTATTTCTAGAAAGTAGCAAAAATAAATTAGGAAAAATATTGAAATGTACCAATAAAATGCCATTAATATCATACATTACTTTGAAATATAATTGATAAAAAAGCCCAAGCTCTTTACCCAAGACAGAATAAAACAATGAAGAATAAAGATGTTGTTCAGTCACCCAGTCACGTCTGACTCTTTGCAACCTCATAGACTGCAGCACGCCAGGCCTCCCTGTCCTTCACCATCTCCTGAAGTTTGCCCAAGTTCATGTCCATTGCATCAGTGATGCTGTCCAGCCATCTCATCCTCTGATGCCCTCTTCTCCTTCGGCCCTCTGTCTTTCCCAGTATCAGGGACTTTTCCAATGAGTTGGCTGCTCGCATCAGATAAGGAAAATACTGGAGCTTCAGCTTCAGCATCAGTCCTTCCAGTATTCAGAGTTGACTTCCCTTAAGAATAACTGGTTTGATCTTGCTGTCCAAGGGTCTTTCAGGAGTACTCTCCAACACCACAGTTCAAAGGCATCAGTTCTTTAGCATTTTGCATTCTTAAGTGTCCAGCTCTCACACCCGACCATGACCACTGGTAAGATCATAGCTTCGATTATATGTTCCTTTATCGGCAGAGTAATGTCTCTGCTTATCAACACACTATCCAGGTTTGTCACAGTTTTCCTGACAAAAAGCAATTTTCTTCTGATTTCATGGCTGCAGTCACTGTCTGGAGTGATTTTAGAGTCTAAAAAGAGGAAATTTGTCATTACTTACACATTTTTCCCTTCTATTTGCCATAAATGAATGGGGTTGGACACCATGATCTTAGTTTGTGTTTTTAAAAAAAGGATTTAGTTTTAAGCCGGCTCTTTCACTGTCTTCACTTTCTGCCGTTAGAGTGGTGTCCTCCACATGTCTGAGGTTGTTGTTTCTCCTGACTCTCTTGATTCCAGCTTGTAACTCATCCAGCCCAGCATTTCTCATGACGTGCTCAGCGTATAGGTTAAACAAACAGGGTGACAGCAGACAGCACTCTTGTACTCCTTTCCAAACTTGAATTGATCAGTTATTCGATGCGGAGTTCTAACTGCTACTGCTTGACCCGTATTTGGTTTCTCAGGAGACAGGTAAGAGGGTCTGGTATGCCCGTCTCTTTAAGAGCTTTCCATGGATTTTTATGATCCACACAGTCAACGGCTTTAGTGTAGTCAATGAAACCGAGGTAGAAGTTCTTTTGGAAATCCCTAGCTTTCTCTGCGATACAGCAGATGTTAGCAATTTTATCTCTGGTTACGCTTCCTTTTCTAACCCAGCTTGGACATCTGGAAGTTCTTGATTCAAATAATGCTGAAGCCTAGCATGCAAGATTTTAAGCATGACCCTACTAGCATGGGAGATGAGTGCGATTGTCCAATGGTTAGCACGTTCTTTAGTACTACCCTTCTTGGGTATAAATAAAATAAATAAGCCTAAATAAATGGACAACTACGCCATATTTACTTTTTATTGTAATCAGTAGTATTGAGTTCAGTATCCTCAAAATTAATCTATAGATTCAAACTGTCTTTCTGCTTTAAAAAAATGGCCAACACACTTTTCTCTTTTAGAATTTGTTAAATGTATTCTAAAATTTATATGAAACTTCAAGACTTTCTTAATAATTTTGAGAAGGAACAAGTTTGAAAAGGAATAAGGTTGTAGAATATATAAAACCTCATCTGAAGCTGTATTTCTCAGGTGGCTCAGAAGTAAAGAATCTGCCTGTCAATGTAGGAGACACAGGTTCAATTCCTGGGTCTGGAAGATCCCCTGGATGAGGAAATGGCAAGCCTGGACAACCTCATGGACAAGGAACCCGCTGGCTGTACCATGGGGTCACAAAGAGTGTGATGCAACTGAGCACTCATGCACACCCATCTGAAGCTGTGCCATAAAGCTATAATATGTGGCATTTGTATGAGGATAGTCAGTTAGGTAGATGAACCAGAATTAAGTCCAGAGATTAACCCACACTTAATATGGTCAATAAAAAATACAGTGTTATTTATTTAGCTAGGAAATGCAAATTAATATTACAATTAGATATCACTTCACATCCACTAAAATTGATACAATTAAAAGAATTGGCAATATTGGCAATATTAAATGCTGACCAAAATGTAGAGCTACTGAAACATTTGTATCTATCATTGACCAGATTGTGAAATGATACAACTACTTTTGAAAAAATGCATTGGCAATGCCTTTGTAAATTTAAACTTATACTTACCACATATTTCAACAATTATACTTCTTGTAAATAACCAAAATAAATGCAGATGTGTGTCCACAAAAGGAGTTGCACTTGCTATTCACAGCATCTTAATTCATAAGAGCCAAGTACTGGAAACAAGTCAAATGTACAGCACCAGGTGTATGCATAAGCAAATTGTGGTGCATTCACACGATGGAATATAAATGGACAGGAAAACAAGTGAATGTTTGACAAGACAGCAATAACTGGGTAATGGAAATCAGAATCGAATTTTGTATATTTCATTTGAAATTTTACAATAAGTAAAACTAATCTATTAAAAGCAAACATACCTATGGTTAACTGGGGCACAGGTTTGGTGGAATTGATTGTAAAGGAACAGGAAAATTTTTTTACGTAATAAAAATGTTCTATACATCTATTGAGCTAGTGGTTAGAGGGATTTAACCATTTGTCAAAAACTCATCAGACTATATACAGAAAATGTGTCCTTTATATGTTAACTAAACCTCAATAGTGTTGATAAAAGACAAATAGCTAAGGGAAGTAAAAGAGATTCTCTACAAAGAAAGGACAGTACTCAGAACAAACTTTTCAGTGTCAAAGAATGAAATCAGGTAAAGTGGAAAATAGCCTTAAATCTGAAAAAGTTACCATCAACTCAAATTGTGTATTCAGCAGAGGTATCTTTCAAGAACAAGGACAATAAGGAGATTTTCAGATAAACAAACACTAACACCTCCCACAGAGCTTCACTAGAGGAACTTCTAAAGGATATACTTTAGTAAAAGAAAGAAAGAGAAACTGTGAGCCCTGAAAATGAGTCTGAAATTCTAGAAGCATTTTTGATAAGGCAATTAGTAACCTTATGGGTATCAGAATTGAGCCAGGCTAAAGAGACCAAGATGACACCACCCTTATGGTAGAAAGTGAAGAACTAAAGAGCCTTTTGATGAAAGTGAAAGAGGAGAGTGGAAAAAGTTGACTTAAAACTTAACATTCAGGAAACTAAGATCCTGGCATCTGGTTCCATCACTTCATGGCAAATAGATGGGAAAACAATGGAAACAGTGACAGACTTTATTTTTCTGGGCGTCAAAATCACTGCAGATGTTAACTGCAGCCATGAAATTAAAAGATGCTTGCTCCTTGGAAGAAAAGCTATGACCATCTTATATAGCATATTAAAAACAGAGACATTCCTTTGCCAACAAAGGTCCATCTAGGCAATGGTACCTCACTCCAACCCTCTTGCCTGGAAAATCCCATGGATGGAGGAGCCTAGTGGGCTGCAGTCCATAGAGTCGCTAAGAGTCGGACACGACTGAAGCGACTTAGCAGCAGCAGCAGCAGTCAAAGCTGTGGTTTTTCAGTCGTCATGTATGGATGTAAGACTTGGACCATAAAGAAGGCTGAGCACCAAAGAATTCATGCCTTTGAAATGTGGTGTTGGAGAAGGCTCTTGAGAGTCTCTTGGACTACAAGGAGATCCAGCCTTGGATCCTTGGAAATCAGTACTGAATATTCATTGGAAGGACTGATGCTGAGGCTGAAACTCCAATACTTTGGCCACCGAATGTGAAGAACTGAATGTGAAGAACTTTACCTTCCAGTGAAGGTCTTTTTATTTGAAAAGACCCTGATGCTGGGAAAGATTGAAGGTCGGAGAAGGGGACGGCAGGGGATGAGATGGTTGGATGGCATCACCGACTCAATGGACATGAGTTTGAGTAGGCCCTGGGAGCTGTTGATGGGCAGGGAAGCCTGGAATTCTGCAGTTCATGGGGTCTCAAAGAGTCAGACACGACTGAGTGACTGAACTGAACTGATCTGGAAAAACAAAGGAAAATTTCAAGTGTAAATAATTATTTATCAACAATAATGGATAAAACCACTTAAAAAACAAAGGGGGATCCCAATGAAAGCAGTTCATCAAGGACTGTTTTTTTTTTTTTAATCAGGACTATTTTCTATAATACAGAAAGGAGTGGTTGTATAAAAAGTAATAATGTTAAAATTTGGAAAACCTGTCATCCAAATTGAGAGTGGGAATATAGCCTTATACTAATGAAATAAATAACACATCATTATAACAAGAGAAGAAAAAGAAGTAAAATAGCTATACAAACTATGTTTCAAGTAGGAAATCAATAGAAACTCAAAGGAAGAAGGACGAACAAGATGTGGAAGGAGCCAAGGGTGAGCATGGGTCAAGAGGTCAGGAGAGAACCACAGTCAGATGGAAGAGGCAGAGAAAGAGGAGGGGGAAACAGAAGAGGGAGGTTTTCAGGAGGCAGACTCTGTGGGTGGGGTGGGAGACAGGCAGAGGGATGAAATACAAAGGTTTTAGCACTTAAAAGGTTTAGTATATTTTCATTCTTAAATTAGGAAGTAGGTAAGCAGCTATTCATTTTATTATTGCAATTCACATGTTCATACTGTGGTACATGTGATATTATTTGATTCTTTTATTACACAATAAAAATGTATTAAATGTAGGAGAGCTTCCATATTCTCACCACACAGATCAATACATATCGGATTTAGTCTTCCTTAGTAAGTGGTCACGGAATGAAAATAGATGAGGAAATTTTTTTTAAGACATTGGGTATCATTTTTCACAGGGCCTGATGAGTGAGAAGGAAAACTCCACCCTCTGTGTGTGCTATATATTCATCATGACTTTCTACCTAGGGGCACAGGGAGATGGAGCCCAGAGATCAGTGATCTCATTCGGGAAAAAAAAAAAAGAAGAAACTAGAACTTTCAGGGTCTTGAAAAGAAGCAGCCCAGAAATCTGCACAAAGCATTATGCTGTGTTTGTTCATAAAGAGGCTTTTGTATACATTTATTTACAAATACATATGTGTGCCAAAAAATAGTTGAAAAAAGAAATATGAAACATAATCTACAAAAATAATCTGAGATTTGTACAAAATTTGAGTGATATAACTGAAGTAAATGTAACTGGAGAAGGCCATGGCAATCCACTCCAATATTCTTGCCTAGAAAATCCCATGGACAGAGGAGCCTGGCAGGATATAGTCCATGGGGCCACAGAAGAGCTAGACATGATTGAAGCAACTGAGCATAAGAAAATATTAAATTATTGGAGGGAAAATTTCAACATTTGAAGATTCAATTCTGCTCCACATTAATCCATAAATCTAATGTGAAAGTGAAAGTTGCTCAGCGGTGCCCACCTTTTTGTGACTCCATGGACTATACAGTCTGTGGAATTCTCTAGGCCAGAATACTGGAGTGGGTAGGCTTTCCTTTCTCCAGGGGATCTCCCAACCCAGGTCTCCAGCATTGCAGGCAGATTCTTTACCAACTGAGCTATCAGGGAAGACATAAGTCTAACTTAATCGTCGTTAAAATGCCAAAGATCTTTTAAAAAGTTTGACAAGATGACTCTTTTATTCAGAAGGGTAAATATACCCTAAAAATCCAGAAAATTTTGGGGTAAAAATAACGTTGGAGTGATTTATGCTATCAACATATCAAAATTTACTATAAGGCTCCTTAACTAAAATATTGTACTGTCTGGCACAAGGACTCATGAATAGAATAATGAAACACAGACCATAAATTGAATCGTGGCTATGTGGAAATTTAATATTTGAGTAAATGGTATTTCAAATCTCTGATAAAAGAACAGATTATTAAGTTTACTTATGTATGTTGAATTGTGAGTATTTAACAATTCAATATATATTGTATTAAAGAAAAAGTACCTGTCTCATAACCTCATACTATGGAAATATATCAAAATATGTTTGTAGTGGAAATTATTACATTAGAGTAAAATATACATAGAAAAATTAAAATATACAATATTTGGCCCTACCTGTATTTATAGTCCCAGTTTTATAAATTTATCTTAAGGAAATTTTATTCCCAAGTTATTTGTGTGGTTTTTGAAAAGATACTGAAAAAGATGAAGTAAATAAATATATGTATTGCCATGGAACTGAATTCAAGTCATAATATGGAGTCAAATACAGAACTATATGTTATGAAAAGTATGTTATTTAGTATAAAACATAATTTTTTATAATGTTAAAGAGATGCTTTTACCCCAAAATGTATATAAAATACCAAGAAAGGGCACAGAATATTAACTGATGTTTCCTCTAAGGGTTATAAAATAAATGGTATGGGGACCGCAATGGAGTTGAGAAAATGTGAACTGAGATAGGATTTACATCTGGGAAGGTATATGTCACTCTGAATCCTGTAAAGCCTATATAAAAAGTTTTAAATTGTTTCTCTGTGTATGATTTATAATTTTAGAACTAACTTAAAAAATAAGTGGTTATCACATATGCAAACTATATCCAGATAAAAGGCATTTAAAAAATAAAAGTACCATTTTATATAACCACACAGAAGAGAACGTACAGAGGAAAGTGAAAGTGAAAGTTGCTCAGTTGTGTCTGACTCTTTGAAACCCCATGGATTATAAAGTTGATGGAATTCCCCAGGCCAGAACACTGGAGTGGGTAGCTGTTCCCTTCTCCAGGGGATCTTCCCAACCCAGAGATTGAATCCAGGTCTCCCTCATTGCGGGTGGATTCTTTACTAGGTGAGCTACCAAGGATGCCATAACTAAAGAAAAATGAGAGCCATTCCGGGAGCAAAATGCTAAAAAACAAACAAACAAACAAAACAACCAACTGTGCAAAACTTAAGCAAAATGCTAAAAAACAAACAAAAAAACTGTGTATAATTTCCATGAGGAAATCTTTAAAATATTCCTGGAGATCCCCAAAGTAGACCTGAATCAGATAGATATGTTGGAAGACATCCCTTTATGAATCAGTTCAGTTCAGTTGCTCAGTCGTGTCCAACTCTTTGCGACCCCATGAACCGCAGCACACCAGGCCTCCCTGTCCATCACCAACTCCCAGAGTCCACCCAAACCCATGGCCATCGAGTCGGTGATGCCATCCAGCCATCTCATCCTCTGTCGTCCCCTTCTCCTCCTGCCCCCAATCCTTCCCAGCATCAGGGTCTTTTCCAATGAGTCAACTCTTCGTGTGAGGTAGCCAAAGTTTTGGAGTTTCCGCTTCAACATCAGTCCTTCTAATGAACACCCAGAACTGATCTCCTTTAGAATGGACTTGTTGGATCTCCTTGCAGTCCAAAGGATTCTTAAGAGTCTTCTCCAACACCACAGTTCAAAAGCATGAGTCAGGGGTGCACATTTTTGGTTTTTGGAGCCCACTGTGTCCTGATTATTAGGCACTTTCTGCAGTGTCCACCTGACTCACATAGAAATGTATATGTCCTTGCTTTGTTTTTCAATAGCATATAGAATGTCAACTGGGTACTCTTATTCTGCTTCATCATCCCTTTGCTGCCAGTTTCACCATGTTTTAGCAGGCTTACTAGCACAGATCTCTGAACAGCAAACCCACTGGCTCCAGGATTTTAATAACAGAAATTATCATAGAGCAAAGATCTAGAGTCTGGAGAGGCATGTAGCGGGTGAGTGTTATTGTGTTAGCTCTGTTCAAACAATATGTTTCAACCAATCCCAAGATTATGGGTGGTGCCCAAGGCTGATAATTTACTTAGACATAGAATGCATTAAAGACCTTTTGTTTTCAGCTGTGAATTTTCATTAGGAGTTTTGGGACCAGAAATGACATCACTTGTTACTATAAATCATAACTCACACACACACACACACACATACACACACACAGCCCTAACAATAATTTATCTAAATTTTATATGTAGAAACTGAAGCTTAGATATTAATTTCTTTTAAATTGAAGCATAATTGCTTTACAGAATTATGTTGTTTTCTGTCAACCCTCAGCATAAATCAGCCATAGGTGTACATATATCGCCTCCCTTTTGAACCCCCTTCCCATCTCCCTCCCTATCCCACCCCTCTAGGTTGATACACAGCCCGTGTTTGAGTTTCCTGAGCCATACAGCAAATTCCCATTGGCTATCTATTTTATACATGGTAATGTAAGTTTCCATGTAACTTTTTCCATACATCTCACCCTCTCCTCTCCTCTGCCCATGTCCATCAATCTATTCTCTAGGTCTGTTTCTTCATTGCTGCCCTGTAAATAAATTCTTCAGGATCATTTTTCTAGATTCTGTATATATGTGCTAGAATACAATATTTATCTTTCTCTTTCTGACTTACTTCACTCTGTATAATAGGCTCTAGGTTCATCCACCTCATCAGAACTGACTCAAAGACATTCCTTTTTATGTCTGAGTGATATTAATATTCCACTGTGTATACGTACCACAGCTTCTTTATCCATTCATCTGTTGATGGACATCTAGGTTGCTTCCATGTTCTAGCTGTTGTAAATAGCATTGCAGTAAACAGTGGGATACATGTGTCTTTTTCAGTTGTGGTTTCCTCAAGGTATATGCCTAGGAGTGGGATTGCTGGGTCATATGGTGGTTTTATTCCTAGTTTTTTAAAGGAATCTCCATACTATTTTCCATAGTGCCTGTATCAATATACATTCCCACCAACAGTGCAACAGTGTCCCCTTTTCTCCACACCCTCTGCAGCATTTATTGTCTTAGACTTTTTGATGATGGCCATTCTGACCGGTGTGAGGTGATCTCTCATTGTAGTTTTGATTTGCATTTCTCTAATAATGAGCCATGTTGAACATTGTTTTATGTGTTTGTTAGTCATCTGTATGTCTTCTTTGGAGAAATGTCTGTTTAGGTCAATGTTAAGTTTTTTAATGTATAGTGTTTAGTGATGGCATTAGAATTTAGTTCCAAGTCCATCAGAGGCAAAAGCTCATGTTGTAACCTCCAAACCACAATGCCTCAATTTACTATGTTCTTTCCTAGCAGTATCAACATAAAATATTATTGAGATTATGTTAACATTTATTTTGTTTTTTTGAAATATTATTTTCTAGAATATTTTGCTTAAAGAGAGCTCAAGAGATCATGCATCAGAAAGAGGCTGGGAGAGAAAAAAGAGAAAAGAAAGGGAGGGAGAGAAACAGCCCTTGTAAACAAAGATTCCAAGATTAGGAAACTTTTAATTTTAATGATTTCAGGAGATAAAATGAAATAAAGAATTAATTGAACCTAAAAGTGCAGAGGGAAATGAGAGTATAGAAAAAAAAAGTAGTGTTTTATGGAGCCAACAACAGCAAGAGTTTCACCAAGGTAAAGGAAATCAATGCTGACCAAAGGAGCCGTAAGGTCAGACAGACTGAAGGCAAAAGCATCCTCAGAAGAACGATGTGAGTTACTTTTAGTCAGCAACATTATTTCCATTATCTCAGCAGCTTTCCAAGTTGACTTTTCCAACAACCTTCCAAATATTTTATCTACTTTTGTCACTAAGATTTCTTTCAAAAACACTTAAGGGCTTCTCTAGGGTGATCTTATCCTTAATTGTGTTTGTGATAGAGACACTAGAGGAAAGAGAAGGTTAAGATCTCATTATGAAGCTAAATTATCACCAGTGATTAAGTTTGGTGGTGCTAATATTCTAAAATGGGCTTCCCAGGTAGCTCAGTGGTAAAGAATCCGCCTGCCAATGCAGGCAATTCAGGTTCAATCCCTGGGTCAGGAAGATCCCCTGAAGAAGGAAATGGCAACCTACTCCAGTATTTTTGCCTGGGAAATCCCATGGCTAGAGGAGCCTGGCAGGCTACAGTCCATGAGATGGCAAAAGAGTTAGACACAACTTAGCAACTAAATGACAACAACAATATTCCAAAATATTTAAGACATGATTTATGTTCATAATGATTTATCTACAGATGTATAAAATTATTAAAATGTTTCTCTTCATAATTTGGTGGAGAAATGCATATGATACTTAAAAAACCATACTTCCTAAGCTTATGTAGTATCCTCCTGTGATTCTAACTGTGTTTTGAAGAACGGATGGAGAGACTTATTGCTGAGCTCTCTTTTGGGTATCCAAAGGTCATTATTTCTTCCAATGTTAAAGTACTACATTTTAAGTCTTAACTCATAAAAGATGTCTTCTGGGAGTAAGACTGTTCAGGAGAAAGTGATGAGACATGAATATATGAGTTGCTGAGCTGGTAAAGAGAGCAAGATACAAATTCAGGTTCACTAAAATTTGTTAGATCAGTGAAAATGCTGGCTTTAGTGTGAAAAGTTCATTGTGATTTTTCTAGATAAACTGGTAAGCTGCCTTCTTTGTGTTTGTATAAGGCAGGTCTTTACCTGAACCAACTACCACACTAGACAGTGGTTTTTTGCCAAAGTTGCAGACCAAAAGAGAACACATTGTGGAAGAATTATTTAAATTGGTAAATAAATGAGTGTTTCTTTTGATTTCTGTAAAACTGATTGTTAAATAGAGAATTCTTTTACTTTAGGGAAAAGATTTCTTTAAAAAAACTTTGAAATATATTTCAGCTATCATAAAATACACTCATTTAAATTGTACAATTCAGTAGTTTTATTATATTCAGAGTTGTGCCACTACCACCCCTAAATTCAGTATGTTTTAATTACCCCCCAAAGAAACTATGTCTGTGGCAGTCACTCCTTATTACCTGCATATCCCTAGACATAAGCAGTTATTAACCTACTTTCCTATCTATAGATTTGTTTATTCTTACATTACATATAAACAGAACCATGAAATGTGTGGTCTTTAGTGACCTGATTTCCATTTAGCAAAATATTTTTAATATCATTCATGGAGTAGCATGTATCATTATTTTATTCCTTTATTTATCTGTTTTGTTTTTTTTTTACTGAGGTATAATTTACATATAACATTATGTTAGTTTCAAGTCTACAGCATAATGATTCTATACGTGGGTATATTGAGAAGTGATCACCACAATAAGTCTAGTTAACATCCATTGTCCCTTTTTTATTGCTGAATAATATTCCATTGTGTGGATACCACATCTATTCATCAGGACAGTGAGTGGCTTTAAGTTTTTTGACTATTATGAATAATGCATTTAGTTGTGCACAAGTTTTTGTTGAATACATGTTTTCATTTCTCTTGGGCATATAACCAAGAGTGGAAATGCTGTGTCTTATGGTTGCTCTATGCTTAACATTTTGAGTAACTGCCAAACTGTTTCCCAGTATGGCTGCATGAATAGAAGGCCCGTCTGATAGTTTAAAAATAATTCTTTGGTGTACACGGGAAGTCAGCAGAATTCAGTAGAAATTAAGCAGGGAATGTGAAAAATTTGGATCTAGTCCCAGTTCTGCCACTAATTAGCTGCTTGACCTTAAGCAACTCATTTACATTCCCTAAACCCAAGTTTCTTCCTTTGTAGAATAATTTTGTTTCCTCAAATAAGCACGACTTTTGAATATAATTATATAATTATAGCTAATTTACTTTTTGTTTTTTATTGTCTCTTTAAATTTGCTTTGAGGTCTGTTTCCCTGGCCCTAAAAAAAACAAAACAAAAAAACTCAGTAGGGCCTGTGACATCTCCAACTATTATTAGGTATTATAAAGATTTCCAGTCACTTTCTGTCACAAAACATGACCTCAATTCAGTAATTGAATTGTCCATCCGTATATAATAACTGAAACTCTGAATTTTATGTTAGTTAGAGATTTCTTTCAGCCTCAAATAAACAAGGAGGGCAAGAGATCCTGATCCCTCAAGGGTTAGAATATCAAGAGGAGTAGGAACAGAAGGGAACAGATCATTTTCTCTTTGTCATGATCTCTAGTGATAATATGACTTGGGCACACTCTGTATTGGCAGATTCTTAAAACTAACATTTTCTCCTGGTTCAGTGCAGTTCAGTCACTCAGTTGTGTCCGACTCTTTGCAACCCCATGAACCACAGCACACCAGGCCTCCCTGTTCATCACCAACTCCCGGAGTCCACCCAAACCCATGGCCATCGAGTCATGATGCCATCCAGCCATCTCATCCTCTGTCATCTCCTTCTCCTCCTGCCCTCAATCTTTCCCAGCATCAGGGACTTTTACAATGAATCAGCTCTTCGCATGAGGTGGCCAAAGTATTGGAGTTTCAGCTTCAACATCAATCCTTCTAATGAACACCCAGGACTGATCTCTTTTAGGATGGACTGGTTGGATCTCCTTGCAGTCCAAGGGACTCTCAAGAGTCTTCTCCAACACCACATTTCATAAGCATCAATTCTTCTGCACTCAGCCTTCTTTATAGTTCAACTCTCACATCCATACATGACTACTGGAAAAACCATAGTCTTGACTAGACAGACCTTTTTTGGCAAAGTAATGTCTCTGCTTTTCAATATGCTATGTAGGTTGGTCATAACTTTCCTTCCAAGAAATAAGAGTCTTTTAATTTCATGGCTGCAGTCACCATCTACAGTAATTTTGGAGCCCAGAAAAATAAAGTCAGCCACTGTTTCCACTGTTTCCCCATCTCTTTGCCATGAGGTGATGGGACCAGATGCCATGATCTTAGTTTTCTGAATGTTGTGCTTTAAGCCAACTTTTTCACTCTTCTCTTTTACTTTCATCTGGTGATTTGTGATAAATCAGATTATTATTCCTGTATTAGTTTCCTAAGGCTGCTGTAACAAAGTACCACAAACTTGGTGGCTTAGCAACAGAAATGAATTATCTTTTTGCCAAAATATTGGCCCTGTGTCCGATGCCAAATAGTAATATAGAGGCAGAGTCTGGAGAAGATAGAAAGATGGCTTCATTCCTCTGCCAGGCCCTAGGGGAAGACACAGCAGGCTAGAGCCTCCTAGTCAATAGAAATTGATATGAGGCCAGACAGGAATCTTAGACAGGGCTTTACTGGGGCCCCTGCAGCAGGATGAAGGAGTGGGAACAAGCAAAATGTTCCCTTGCTCAATCCTGAAAGAGGGTGAATGATTCCTTACATGGGGTGAGGGTAGGGTCACGTCCAGCAGTTGGGCCGGAGGGGTGGCTTAGGTGGTTTGCATACCTCTCTGCTGGTGCTGAGTGCAGGGGTGTGCATGGTACCCTGCTTGTGCTCCCCACTCTTCAGAAATGGCGGTCGGATTTCTTTAGCCTTTCTGTATATTGTCCACAAATTGCCCTAGCTGTTCACGCATGCAGTTATTTTTAGTCCCTTATAATTTTGTATTTGTTGCTCAAGGAGATGTTTGTTCAGGTGCTGGCACTGCAGCAAAGGGTCCTAGGTCCAGCCAGTCTCAGCAGGATTATTCTCCTATGCCCTTTGCCATGTGACTTCATCTTCCTTCCCTAGCGGCACTTCATCCTGGTGGCTGTGGTCTTGGCATACACTTTTCTATGTCCATGCAAATGGGTGTCACCATGTCTGAGGGGAGGTTGTACCGAGCATGTGTGTTCAGCTCCTCACCCTTGAGATTCTGTTGTTTGCCATGAGAGCAGCAGGTCCTCCATATTCCTCCATATTCAGGAAGAAAAAACATATATAGAATTGAGCTCTCACAGAAGTTAAGCTGCAGTGAAATTACAGACATCATATAACAAGAATAAGAAATATGCTTTGTGATGACAAGCTGTTGTGGTTTGGGTGTTACTTGTTGCCACAGCAGACTGTGGCTTACAGAAAGTTTTAATTTGTATTTGAAGATACCTCTTCACTGAGACCTCTCACTTATGCCTCCTTGATTCAGTGACGCATCTCTGGGTTAACGTCTTCTTCAACCCCTGTTCATTGATGATGTCACTAGTTTCTTATCTTAGGTCTTTCCTAGCAGTCGTCTTTGATTGACAGTATTTAACATCATCCTGCATTGACATCATCCCTTTCTGGCCTGTGCTTACCATGGAAAATACATGCACATTCTTTGCCAGGACGGCCTGTGGAAATGAAGACCATCCAAAGCAGTCAGTTCCTTTTTGACTCCTCCATTTTAATATCTAGCCAACTTGTCTCCTGCCTTCTAGGTTCTTCAAAGGAGAGTCAGACATCAGCCCATAAGGTGTCTCCTATCTGTAGGAAATGCATATTAAGTGCTTCTAGTTGGTCTAGCAAGTCTGGGGCAGCTGATATAATGACCCTGCTCATATCTCTAGGATAATCTATTGTGAGGAGTGAAGCTGACTGACAGTCACAGCTGCTACTTCTTTCATTCAGTTACAATGTTTATATCAAGGCCCTATTTCCTCTCATTGTTCCCACAATGACTCAGCACAGTGGGGTACTGGCACCATCCTATTCCTGCCTGCAAGGAATTCCAGTAAGTAAGGTTGCCAAATAAAATGCAGGACATCCAATTAAAGTTGAATTTCAAATTAACAATTAGTACGTTTTTAGTACAGATATGCACGCAGCAGGCTTCCCTGGTGATGCAGCAGTGAAGAATCTGCCTGTAATGCAGGAGACCCAGGTTTGATCCCTGGGTTGGGAAGATCCCCTGGAGGAGATTCTCGCCTAGAGAATCCCATGGACAGAGGAGTCTGGCGGGCTACAGTGCATAGCATCACACAGAGCTGGACACCACTGAAGTGACTCAGCAGCAGCAGCAGCATGCATGCAAAATTTGGTGATATGTATTCTAAAAACATTTGCTGTTGTGCATTTGCATTTTTATTTGCTAAAGGTACTTATAATGACAATACAGTTGTTTTTCCATATGGCGGTGGTGGGGGGGATTGGTTCCAGGACCTGCCAGAGGTACTAGAATCTGGGGATGCTCAACTTCCATGGTCACCCTGCAGCCTCCTGAGTCATACTCATGGTTCTGTAGCTGCAAATTCAAACAATATTGGATTATGTATTAAGCTTGCTCTCCACAGTTCATTGAATCCTGGGATGAAGAACCAGGGGATAGGGAGGGTTGACTGTAGATTCACTGAAGAAAATCCTCATGTAAGTGGACCCTGGAATTCAAAAGCTTTGTTGTTCAAAAATCATCTCCATCTCTACAAATGGCACAATTTCATTTATTTTTATGGCTGAGTAATATTCCATCACACACACACACACACACACACACACACGTATATGTATGTGTTTATATGTATATATGTGTGTGTGTGTGTGTGTGTGTGTGTGTGTGTGTATGTATACTCCATCTTCTTTATCAATTTGTCTGTTGATGGGCATTTAGGTTGCTTCCATGTGTTGGCTATTGTAAATAGTACAGATGAACCTCTTTGCAAAGCAGACATCGAGACACATGTATAGGATAAACATATGGACACCAAGGTAGGGAAGGACGGTGGGATGAATTGGGAGATTGGAATTGACATATATACACTAATATGTATAAAACAGATAACTTAGTGAGAACCTATATTATAGCACAGGAAACTCTACTCAGTGCTCTGTGGTGACGTTAATGGGAAGAAAATCCTGAAACGAGGGGATATATGTATACATGTAGTTGATGCACTTTGCTGTACAGTGGGAACCTACACAGCATTATAAAGCAACTATACTCCAATAAAATTTAAAAATTGAAAAAGAGGTCACCTTGAGCACATTCCAGGACCCTGCCTGAAAATTCCTTATACATGCATAAAACTCCTATCCTATTCTTCTTTATTTCTCCCTTTTCACATGTGCCAGATCTGCATCATAGTTTGAATGTTTGCCCTGCCTATTCCTGCATGTTTCCTTTTATCTTTGACAGGCATTTCTCCATAAAAGCTCTTGGAAGTCTAATCACATCTTGGCATCTTCTCAGAGACCTGAACTGACACATGAAATTTGATGGAATTGGTATATTTATCTGCACTGAAAATTCCACAGTAACTCTGCCATGTGGATGTTGGATCAAATGACTGCTGACGTCCTTCCAGCTCCATCTCCTGATTCTGAGTTTCTGCCTCCTAGGCAGAGAGATCACACTGTAAAAAATTCCATTGTGACTGTATGAAAATGAAACTAAGACTTTTAACTTGTTGTAGATTGATTTCTTCCTCCTTTTTGTTGTTATTCAGTTGCTAAGTCATGTCTGATTCTTTGTGACTTTTGGACTGCAGTACATCAGGCTTTCCTGTCCTTCAGTATCTCCTAGAGTTTGTTCAAATTCATTTCCTTTGAGTCGATGATGTCATCCAACCATGGCATTCTCTGTTGTCCCCTTCTCATCCTGCCTTCAATCTTTCCCAGCATCAAGGTCTTTTTCAAGGAGTTGGCTCCTTGCATCAGATGGCCAAAGCATTGGAGCTTCTATAAGGTTCTGTGACTCAGCACTCTGTAAGATTTTATGGAAATTCAGTTCATTCACTCAGTCGTGTCTAACTCTTTGTGACCCACTAACTGCAGCACACCAGGCCCCCCTGTCCATCACCAACTCCCAGAGTTTACCCAAACTCATGTTCACTGAGTTGGTGATGCCATCCAACCATCTCATCCTCTGTTATCCCCTTCTCCTGCTGCCTTTAATCTTTCCCAGCAATCAGGATCTTTTCAAATGAGTCAGCTCTTCAAATCAGGTGGCCAAAGTATTGGAGTTTCAGTTTCAACATCACTCCTTCCAGTGGACACCCAGGACTGATCTCCTTTAGGATGGACTGGTTGGATCTCCTTGCAGTCCAAGGGACTCTCAAGAGTCTTCTCCAACACCACAGTTCAAAAGTATTAATTTTTCTGTGCTGAGCTTTTTTTATAGTCCAATTGTCACATCCATAACATGACTACTGGAAAAACCATAGCCTTGAATGGATGGACCTTTGTTGACAAAGTAATGTCTCTGCTTTTTAATATGCTATCTAGGTTGGTCATAACTTTTCTTCCAAGGAGGAAGCGTCTCTTAATTTCATGGCTGCAGTCACCATCTTCAGTGATTTTGGAGCCCCAGAAAATAACATCAGCCACTGTTTCCCCATCTCTTTGTCATGAAGTGATGGGACCAGATGCCATGATCTTAGTTTTCCGAATGTTGAGCTTTAATCCAACTTTTTCACTCTTTTCTTTCCCTTTCACCAAGAGGCTCTTTAGTTCTTCATCACTTTCTGCCATAAAGGTGGGGTTATCTGAATATCTGAGGTTATTGATATTTCTCATGGTAATCTTGATTCCAGCTTGTGCTTCTTCCAGCCCAGTGTTTCTCCTGATGTATTCATATAAGTTAAATAAGCAGGGTGATAATATACAGCCTTGATGTACTCCTTTTCCTCTTTGGAACCAGTCTGTTGTTCCATGTCCAGTTCTAACTGTTGCTTCCTGACCTCCATACAGATTTCTCTGGAGGAAGGTCAGGTGGTCTGGTATTCCCATCTGTTTCAAATTTTCCCCAGTTTATTGTGAACCACACAGTCAAAGGTTTGGCATAGTCAATAAAGCAGAAATAGATGTTTTTATGGAACTCTCTTGCTTTTTTGATGATCCAGCAGATGTTGGACATTTGATCTCTGGTTCCTGTCCCTTTTCTAAATCCAGCTTGAACATCTGGAAGTTCATGGTTCATGTATTGTTGAAGCCTGGCTTGGAGAATTTTGAGCATTACTTACTAATGTGTGAGATGAGTGCAATTGTGTGATAGTTTGAGTATTCTTTGGCATTGCCTTTTTTTGGAATTGGAATGAAAATTGACCTTTTCCAGTCCTGTGGCCACTGCTGAGTTTTCCAAATTTGCTGGCCTATTGAGTCCAGCACTTTCACAGCATCATCTTTCAGGATTTGAAATAGCTCCACTGGAATTCCATCACCTCCACTAGCTTTGTTCGTAGTGATGCTTCTTAAGGCCAACTTGACTTCACATTCGAGGATGTCTGGCTTTAGGTGAATGACCATACCATCGTGATTATCTGTGTCTTAAAGATCTTTTTTGTACAGTTCTTCTGTGTATTCTTGCCACCACTTCTTAATATCTTCTGCTTCTATTAGGTCCATACCATTTCTGTCCTTTATCGAGCCCATCTTTGCATGAAATGTTCCCTTGGTATCTCTAATTTTCTTGAAGAGATCTCTAGTCTTTCCCATTCTATTGTTTTCCATTGGCTACAGTGAAATACTATAAATGGCAGTTAAATGAGCTGCAACTTACATTTTGCATTCAAGCTAGTACCTCTCTCACTGTAAATGCTGAGGTGGTAGCACCAGGTCAGAGAGCAAGTTTCTCTTACACTGGACTGCTGAGTCTCTAGGCTTGACTGCTGACCAAGTTCGAGGAGGAGCCAGCTCTTCTACAATTACACAGCTAAAAAAGTCCACTACTCAAGGGCCAGGCTCTCTCTCAGAATCTACATCTGGTTCTATTGAATTGAAGTGGACAATGAGAGACAGAGCCACTATTTTAGCGGGGTGGGTTCATTGATTTTCTGCAATACAGGCTTTTATCCTCTCTGGCCATTGTCTTCAAGTTGTTGAAATCAGCACTATCACCAGAAGATTTATCTTGGCCTCCAATTTGGGAGACTGGAAACAACTTAAGTGACTGAAAGTCAAAGTCTATGTCATTAGTGGGAAAAGGTGACCTTTGGTTGGTGTGGTATGCCTCAGGTGGCCTGCTGAGGTCAGTAAAATGGGAATCACTAGAAGAGGACATTACATCCCATGATCCATGTGACCTCCACCATTCCCATCTATAAATAAAGGAAACAACCCCCATGCAGACCAAATGAGTCAACAGAACTACCACGTGGGCTTGGCACATTTATTTCTGAAAAAAATGTGATGAAAATTATAATTCCCCATCCTACTTAAATAGATTAACCACTTGGTACACAAGTGTGAGAGTTGGACAGTGAAAAAGGCTGAGTGCTGAAGAATTGATGCTTTTGAACTGTGGTGTTGGAGAAGACTCTTGAGAGTCCCTTGGACTGCAAGGAGATCCAATCCGTCCATCCTAAAGGAGATCAGTCCTGGGTGTTCAATGGAAGGACTGGTGTTGAAGTTGAAACTCCAATACTTTGGCCACCTCATGCGAAGAATTGACTCACTGGAAAAGACCCTGATGCTGGGAAGGATTGGGGGCAGGAGGAGATGGGGAAGACAGAGGATGAGATGGCTGGATGGTATCACTGACTCAATGGACATGGGTCTGGGTGGACTCCGGGAGTTGGTGATGGACAGGGAGGTCTGGCGTGCTGCGCAAAGAGTCAGACATGACTGAGCGACTGAACTGAACTGAACTGAACACAAGATATACAGAATATTAAAAAAAGATACAAATATTCTGAAGGGTGGAGATATGGAGACTCCAAAACTATGTCCAAATCATATTAGCATAGAACTGGGTTGCCTCTGAGAAATTGTCTCCCTGGACCACATTATCAGGCCATGGAGCCTTAAGGGATGTTGTTGTTGCCCCACCCAGATCTTTATTACCAAGTTGGTATCTTCAGCCTCTGCTGCTTGAGTGTTGGCTCTGAACAGTTCACAGTTCTATCTTTCTGAGAATTGTCCTTGACTAAAGGGAATAGTGAGCTTCCCAGGTGGCGCTAGTGGTAAGGAATTTGCCTGGCAATGCAGGATACATAAGAGATATGGGTTTGATTCCTGGGTCAGGAAGATCTCCTGGAGGAGGACATGGCAACCCACCCCAGTATTCTTGCCTGGAGAATCCAATGGACAGAGGAAACTGGCAGGCTACAATCCATGTGGTCCCAAAGAGTGGACGCAACTAAAGAGACTTAGCATGCACACACGTGTGGGGATAATGCATCCAGAAATGCCAGGGATGTTACTGTCTCCCTCAGAGGCAGCCTTTAGCCAGTTACTAATAGATACTGGCTGCAAAGGTCATCTCGGTTGCCTCAACCTGGGGAAACTCTATGGTGTTATTCCTGCTCCAGCATTGCCCCCATTAGAACTGGCTAGGGTTAGACTTCTGTGGAATCCACCTCTTTCCCTAAACTTTTCTTCCGTTAAGTTAAACCAGATTACCTGCTCCTGTGGGGCTTCCCAGGTGGCTCAGTGGTAAATAATCTGCCTTCAATACAGGAAATGCGAGTTCGATTCCTGGGTCAGGAAGATCCTTTGGAGAAGGAAATGTCAACCTGTCCCAGTATTCTTGCCTAGGAAATCCCATGGACAGAGGAGCCTGGTGGGCTACAGTCCATGGGTCCGCAAAGAGTCAGACATGACTTAGTGACTGAGTATAGCATGCATGCGCCAGCTCCTGTACTAAATTCAGCTGAGATCACTTTCTCCATCAATCATTTGCTCCAGAATCCTTGTCTCAGGTCTGCTTCTGCAGAACTTGACCCAAGGCAGAAAGACGTATGTCCTCATGGCTGATAAATGGTGAAACAGAGGAGCATGGCAGAGGGTTGTTATTTCCCAAGACATGCTGCTGTTGGATCCCAGAACTCTTATTACCAGGATGGAGGTTGGTATTTCCCCCACTGTAAAACTTAGTCATCTCCATAACTTAAGGATCAGGATTGCTCTTCAGGAATCTGATGTCTGACAAGCCCTGCTAAATTTCTCAGTGTGCATTCATGAAGTGATAGATAATGAAGGAACATGAGGGAACACTCAGCTAATATTTCTTCTGGGTCTATGATTTATCCCTAATAAACATTAAACCAGAATTCTGATGAGAACCATGTATTATATATTCTTTGATCAACAGAACATAGTCCCTCCAGCCACCATGGAATAAATAAGAATTTGGAGGAAAGTGACTATGGAAGTTTCAAACATTTTGCATCCAAATCCTTTAAGAATGTATAGAAAGGTACTACAGATTAAATTATTCATATTTCTATCACTTGCATTAACTTAAACTTATTAATGTAGTTTTTTTTCTTTCTGCATGATCAGCTTGTCACATGCTGCTTAGAAATAATATTCACGTGCTATTACTCTCAGCAAACAAATGAGAAAGTTGAAGTGGAATTTAAATCATGATTTCATGATTTCCCCAGGGTAGAAAGTGTGGGCCTAGTTTTAGATGTATAACTTTAGAAATAGAGTAATTGCAATCTATAATTTTAGTCTGAGCTTTACTAATTAGGTTCTGTGGGCCTCTTTGTGCAAATACTTAACTAAACTTTGTCAAAGGGCTACTTCTCATGTTTCTATCAGATATCTCCCCAAATCTCTTAGGCTGTTATTACTTACTATTAATTTATTAATGAGAAAGGAAAAAATAAAAATTAACTGACATTTACAGACCCAGGGTTACAATTAGAACATATCACCCTAGGTTGAGAAGGGAGAAACCCTTCCACATTTTAAAGAACAAAATTGGAGCTTACCAGTGTATTTCTAAGTCTACAGTGTTGCTTTATTTGTGTTAAACTTGCCAATGAAGAGAAAGATGACCTCTTACAGTTGCTGTATGCCTTTTCTCAGGGACATCTTTCCTCCTTAGGTTACACGTTCATACACCACCACTTACCAGTTTAGAGGGAAACTGACTACATTTCTTTGTGTCAGATGTTTCCTCATCTGTAATATAGGAGTAATGATAATATTTTCCTTAAGATGTTACAGAAAAACCCAAACAAACATTTTTGGCCAAACCAATAGAATAAAGCTATCGGCACATAGTAGTAGATCAATAGATTATACCTATTTTATGTTTCTGTTTGCTTTTTATTGCTTTTACTTGTGTGATCTTTTGACCTACCTAGTCAAAAAGGTCAGAACCCACATGACCACTTCAAAATATTTGGTAAAATAATGAATGTTTAATACTACTCTTTTTTTCTTTCACATTCTTTTCAAATATTAAAAAAGTTATTTTGAGCACATTAAATATTCTATTCTATTCAGTAAATCTGCACTGTTTAAATTTACTGTGTAGTTACTGACTCTTTTTCTGCTTGATCTGTCCTTCTACCCACTGTACGTTTTACATGTGGCTCTATAAGCAGAATATAGTTGTGTTTGTTTTGCTACCCAATATTTTAACTGAAGAATTACATCTATTTATTCTGTCTCTGTTTACTCATGTATTTGGACCTATTTCTGTTATTTTATACTGTCCCTGGGACTTTCTTTTTCCTTCTCTTTCCCTTCCTTTTTTTCCCCCCTCAGTCTTTCTTCTCTTTTCTTTTGGATTGATTGAGTTTCTCTTGCATGTCATTTTTTTTTTCTGCTGCTAATGTGAAAATGTACATTAGGTTTCAAGTATTTTAAAGGTTACTCAAGTGATTTAAGCATGCAGTATTTATATATCACTATATAAATTTGATTCGTATTTTACCCCTTTCAGAATATCCTTTTTGTTCCCTAACGTGAATCACCCCTGTGGACCAATGAGCTGCTTCAGAGTCATTTTTGATTCCTTAAATCCCACCCAACTTTAGTAATTAGTGCTTCCATTAAATCCCTTACCTTTGAGAATTTCACCTGTTTCCTGCTGGGACCCTGCATGTTGTACTACTAATATTACAGTTTTGTAGGTTAGGGAAGTGAGAGACAGAAAAACAAAGTGCTTTTTTCTTTTATTAGAGTATAACACAATTTCCAATATTGTGTTAGTTCCTGCTGTACAACATTGTGAGTCAGCTACATGTATACATATATAGTATATGTATACCTCTTAAGCCTCCCTCCCAAACCCTTCCCATTCATCACATCACAGAGCACCAAGCTGAGCTCCCTGTGATATACCATAACTCAAAAAGACACATATATACCTGAATGTTCACTGCAGCACTATTTACAATAGCCCAGGATATGGAAGTAGCCTAGATGGCCATCAACAGAGGGATGGATAAAGTTGATGTGGTCCGTATCATAGAACACAATGGAATATTACTCAGCCATAAAAAGGAAGTGTTATTTTTAAAAAGAGAGAAGTATGATTACTGTATTGTTTCAACCTGGGTAAACTGAGATCTATGTTTTCAAGAGACTCCTTCTTGGAATGTTTCTATATCAGAGTTGGCCCAGTGAAAACTTACAAAGGGACTTGGAAAGCATTAGTAGGGTGATGTCGGCCACTCCCTGAGGTTCCTGGTCCTAAGATGGAATGAGGGACAAACCACAGGTGCCTAGTGGTTCATGTCATATCCTCACACTCTTCTGTACTTATTTTGACTGCTGAGTCTGTCCACAAATAGGACCCTCAGACCAACCATCAAGAGATTTCACTGCAAACTCACAGGGTAACTGCTACAGGAGCAAAAAAAGAACCGTAACAGGAGCAAAAACTCCTGTTTCTCACTGTGACGATGTCTGGGATAAAAGACATATCAGCAGAGAGAGGCCAAGAGATCACAGCCATTCCAACCATCCTAGGGTTGGCCTCAGACTTGTGAGCGAGGTCATTATGTACCCTCCAACCCCCATCAAGTCATCCAGATAACTAGCGCTGCATGAGTGACCCCAGGCAAGACCAACAGAAGAAACGCACTGTCAAACCTTGAGATAAAAAATACATCATTATTATTTTAAGCCATTATTTTTGGGACTTTTTAAAATGTAGGCTGTAGACATTCGTATATATAAGTGCAGTATTGCTGTAATAATAATTGATGAAAGACTTTAAGACATGTGACACTGACTTTGAGACTGGAGGATGGGAAAAAATCTAGAATAGTTTCAAGGAGGCTTCTACCAGAAATGACAAAGGCCTAGGGAAAAAAATCAGAGGCAGAGAAAAGGCAACCTTTGTTAATTAGGGGCAGAAAATTGGCTAAAGTGTTGCCTGTGGTAATTTGGAAGCTAGTGTGAACTGTTGGATCTGCCTGCGGGCACTTTCAGAGAGGGCGCTGAAAAGCGAATTGGCTTCTTTTAGTGTCATGCGGTCAGATATAGGATGAAAGATGAAACAAACATGAAACTATGCGTTTTAAACAGAGTTGATGAAATAAGAAGGACCAATATTTTTATGTTGGAAAATAAAATCATCTCACCCCTAGTCTCCCCAGCCAGTAAACCATCATCAAAGTAATATGAGACCTAGGGCTACACATGAAACAAAGGTGTATTTCGAAGACCTCCTGCTAATACTTACAAAAGATGTAAGGCGGTGTCAAGTATACACTCTCAGCTAGAACAAAGGCATTAAAAGTATAAGGATTATTGTCAAAACAACCTAATCTGTGCCCCCCAAAGTGAGAGGTCATCTTTAACCCCCAGCACCAGTTAAACTGTTAGATGCAATCTTAGGTGACAGGGGTAATCCCAAGTGATGCCAATAGAAGAGCTACTCAGATTTCCAGCAGTTCTCTGTCATGTGATGTGTTATGTAGTCATAGGGAACTCATGCAAGCTACTCTTCACAATTATTTGTAACCAGGGATATGATTTAATGTTGAGTCAGTTATCTTTTTTGTTTGTTTATTTGTTGTTCAGTCTCTAAGTCATGTCCAATGCTTTGTGACCCCATGGGCTGCAGCATGCCAAGCTCATCTGTCCTCCACTATCTTCCAGAGTTTGCTCAAATTCTTGTCCACTGAGTTGATGATGAGCTGTCTAACCATCTCATCCTCTGCTCCCCCCTTCTCCTTTTGCTGTCAGTATTTCCCAGCATCAGGGTCATTTGCAATGAGTTGGCTTTTTGTTTGTTTGTTTATAAAATGCTAAAGAACAACTTATATGATCAGCTGCTGCTGCCGCTGCTTAGTATCCTCAGTCGTGCCTGACGATGCGGCACCCCATGGACTGTAGCCTGCCAGGCTCTTCTGTCCATGGGGATTCTCCAGGCAAGAATATCGGAGTGGGTTGCTATTCCCTCCCCCAGGGGATTTTCCAAACCCAGGGGTCAAACCCAGGTCTCCTGCATTGTAGATGGATTCTTTACCAGCTACGCACATGATCAGCCTACCATAGCAAAAATATGCAACACCAAAGCATTTTGTATTCTCCTTTTAAAATTGACAGATGAAGAAATTCAACTAGGAAGAGTTTAGAATTACATGAAAAGATATGGTAGTATTCCATGTAGAATATAGATAGAAAGGATTTAGCTAAATTTTCTTTTGCTTTGGTGTATTATTGTTTATCTTCATTTTGCCAGTTTATCCTTTTTCAAAATACAAAAAAAAAAGTTGTATATGTGTGTTCAATAATCTTATGGAATAAGTAAGCTTAGTCACTCAGTCGTGTCTGACTTTGTGATCCACCAGGCTTCTCTGTGCATGGGATTTTTCAGGGAAGAGTACTGGAGTGGGTTGTCATTTTCATCCTCCAGGGGATCTTTCCAACCCAGGGATCAAACCTGTGTCTCTTGTGTCTCTGGCATTACAGGCTTCTTCTTTTTCAGCTGAGCCATTGAGGAAGCCCGTAATAAAGTTAACCTGATCCCCAAATTCCAACTCAGAGCTAACAAATCATCTTTCTCTTATTCTTAAACCTAGTCTTCCTGGGACAGTCTTAGTCTCCAAAGGACTTATGATGTCAGCACCCATTATTTCTCCTCAGCACTGTGGTATGAACCCCTCTTGAGAGAGGGGGATTCACAATCATCTTTCTTTTTTTTTTTCCAACATGGTAGCATCGGCCCTCTTGAAAGAAGGAGACAATCACTTCCCAATCCTAGAGATATAGAAGCATGCGAGTTGGCACTCATGGTAAAGAATCCACCTGCACTGCAGGAGACCTGGGTTTGATCCCTGGGTCAGGAAGATCCCCTGGAGTAGGAAATGGCAATCTGCTACAGCATTATTGCCTAAAAAATTCCATGGACCAAGAAGCCTGGCAGGCTACAGTCCATGGTGTTGCAAAGAGTCAGACACGACTAAGCAGCCAAGCTCACACAGAGGCTACTTCAAATTGGGAAGTGACATATTTCAGCTCTTAACAGTACATTCAGATTTTCCAGCTTTAGTTACCATCATTCTCACTGCTGTGACAGAACCAAATATGTGGTCCCCTGTCTCACACTGGGTCTTTCACCCCCACCCAGAATCAAGGTCTCCTTGCCCTGTGCTTGGCTGCAGGATGCCAGCCTTGTGAGACATGGAGCCACACACAACTGGCAGGCTGTCTTGGAAACACTCCCTGCTCAGCACTGCCAGGCTCTCTTCTCTCTCTGCCAAGGCACCGAAACCCACGACTTCTATTGAAGACAGACAGGCAGGCTGTTCCTGGTTGGCCCTAACCAGGCTGTGATGATGACATTTGTGGTTTAGCAGTGTTTCTCGGGGTCCAGAAGGGAAATCTCAGCGGTCCCCACTCTGGTGTCTAACTTAGGGATTGTTCCTTCCACAGAGCCATGCTTCTTAAAAGCTGAGCATCAGACTTACTTGTTTACCCCTGCAAACACAACTACTGTTTATGAGGCAGATCTGGAGTTATAGGTGGCTACAGAAATGTCTAGAATCAGCAGGAAGCTACTCCATGAAGGCATCCTCTCTAACCAGCATTGAGCCCATCTGGATTTTTCTAAGTGATGAGTCCCTGATTACGAGCTACTTCTGTTGCTTAACATAGGCTGCACTATGTCAGCCTGGCACATGTGACCTAATATTATTGAACCTCAAAAGGGACAAAATCAGCCTTCCTTTTTGCTCAGTGGTACATTGGTTTATATGAAAATTTGTTCTTCCTATGCAAACAACACTTTCTAATTGACACTTTAGAACTGTGGTGCTGGAAGACTCTTGGGACTCCCTTGGACAACAAGGGGATCAAACCAGTCACTCATAAAGGAAATCAACCCTGAATGTTCATTGGAAGGACTGATGCTGAAACTCCATTACTTTGGCCACCTGATGCAATGAGCTGACTGATTGGAAAAGAACCTGATGCTGGGAAAGACTGAGGGCAAGAGGAGAATGGGAAGACAAGATGAGATGGTTTGATGGCATCACTGACTCAGTGGACATGAGTTTGAGCAAACTCCGGGAGATAGTGAAGGGCAGAGAAGCCTGGCGTGCTTCAGTTCATGGGGTTGCAAAGAATCAGACATGACTTAGCGACTAAACAACAACAATAAAGCAAGCAGCGCATGTCTTCTACCTCTAAAAGAAGAGAAGTAATATAGTCAGCTATAACAAAATAAAATGTGGCAGAAAATTATTTCTAGTAGTTGGGCTGTCAGTATCAAAATTGATTCATTATTTCACCTTGCCTGGAGAAAGAGTCAGAGCCCACTTAATCGTTTTATGCTGTAAGTGGGCTCAAGATTTTCTGTGTCTGAAGTATGAGAGAAAGAGGTTCTTAGGGAATCTTTTAAAGGTGCGAAAGATGCTGTAAGGATTTCCTGTCATAAAACTTAGAGTATGATTCTGTTTCTGAACTGTCAATCTAACTTTTGCTAAAACGTGTTGGCAGCCACTTCCCTCAGAGCTGTCAAAAGTGTCATTGATAAGAGTTTTGCATCAGAGAGGGGAAAGGGGATATTAGGAACTTAATTCTCGACACTTGCCAGCAGTGTCATCCGCAGCTTAAAACAAGTCTAATTCCTCTGAATATCTAATCCAAAATCTTGCAAAGTGATGGAGTGTGTGAAGGGGAGAAAGGAAGATGTGTTTATTGAAGATCTATGATTTGTTTAGTGTCTCTGTATTTCAAATTCTGCACAACCCTCTGGGCCCAAATTAATTCTCTTGCAGTTTCATAAGAAAGGGATGAGGCAGGTCCCATAGCTGTTGGTGTCTCTTGAGAAGCACCGGAGTGGACAGGCCAAGCCATTCTCACTGACTCATGTTGCTGAGCACATGTTCAGGAACGCGTGAGATGAGGGACTGTTAGTTTTCTGTCTCTCTTCATAAAAATAGGTAATTAACAAGTACGGTGATCAATGTTATTAGAAAATGGAGATCCCTAGTAGTATAATGTATGTATGTGTGTGTGTTAATCACTAAGTTGTGTCCGACTCTTTTGTGGCCCCATGGACTATATAACAGGCCAGGCTCTTCTGTCCATGGCATTTTCCAAGCAAGAATACTGGAGTAGGTTGCCATTTCCTTCTCCTGGGGAGCTAGGGATCAGATCCATAGCTCTTGCCCTGTCTCCTGCTTTGTAGGTGGATTCTTTACTGTTGAAACACCAGGAAAGCCTGACTAAAAGTCCTAAATGAAATATCACTATTTTAT
This sequence comes from Antilocapra americana, assembly GCA_007570785.1. NCBI lineage: Eukaryota > Metazoa > Chordata > Mammalia > Artiodactyla > Antilocapridae > Antilocapra > Antilocapra americana. Next base: position 950,000 of record ML660211.1, on the reverse strand, counting down.
AAGCTGATATTCAGTGCTACAATAGTTTGGGCTGTCGTAGGTAGGATTACTGCCGCCAGTCAGACTATCATGTTATCCCCAACAGAAAATTATTTTAAAAAATGTGATATGTTTATTGTAAAGCCCCTGGGCATAGGTACAAGAATGCAAACATCATTTACATATCTATTATCTATTAACTGACACTGCGTTTGCCAGGCATTTGACACAATTAAGCAACTGCTTGACTGAACAGATGGGTCTTATAAGGATCCCTAAGGGCATGTCTGCATTAGCTATGCCAAGGGGGGTTAATGCTCTCATTTGGCATCTGCATGTATTTTCCCATAAGCTGCAAATGGGTCCATTTTTGTCTCAGAGGACTAAGTATAAATGAATTGAACTATTTCCAGTTTATCCCATTTTTGTCTTCTGTTTGAAATGTATCCACAACAATAGTATGTTACATTCCATGCTTGTGTCTTGTATTCATTACTTGAAAACAGCCTAATGTTTTTATTTAGTTTACTAGTGATGTCAAGGAAATAGAACATTTTTTAATTTTTTTTTACTCAAAAGACCTAGCTTTTGAACTTTATGCCTTGCTTTGTATAGTCTCTAATGTTAGGTTATAGTAGGTAAAGGAAGGAAAAAAAAACAAAACAAAAAAACCCACACAACTCAGATCTTAATAGTAAAAATAAAGAATTTTATATTATGAAAGCTGATAAGTATTTGTCTTTTACTAAACTATATCATAGGGCTTCCCAGGTGGCTCTAGTGGTAAATAACCTGCCTGCCAATGCAAGAGATGTAAGAGATATGAGTTTGATCCCTGCATTGGAAAATCTCCTGCAGGAGAAAATGGTACCCCACTCCAGTACTCTTGCTTGGGAAATCCCATAGACAGAGGAGCCTGAGGGCTACAGTGCATGGGACCACAAACAGCCAGACATGAGTGAGTGACTGAGCATGCACAAAACTATTTCATGGTGTCTGAAATAATAACACTACCCCATACGTACATACTGAAGTCAATACCGTAGACTCTCCTTGATGTCTCCTGGAAATCCCTCTGGGAAATGATCTCATCATGTCAGGTAAACTTTTTAATTTTTGTTCTGGCTAAGTCTTCAAGGCCTCCTTTAAAGCTTGCCTAAAAAAAAACAGTTCAGGACCTACTCTGGGGGTAATATATTTTGTTCATTGCAGGAATAATGCTGCTCCATGAAACAAAACATGGATAGAATAAGTGTTGGGGTTAACTATATGTGAAGCTGTATAGACTATAGTCTTTGAATTTTGCATCGATCTAAAGCTAGATCAGATATATTTGGTCTGGTGGGCTTTGTGCCATCCTTTATACCTAGTAGAGTTTAGCATGAAGAGTAAAGGAGTCATGATAGTATGTTGCACATTGAAGATTGCTGTGTGAGAGGATAAAACAAAGTGGAAAACAAAATTGATGAAAATCTCAATATTGATTCAGCTTTGTGAGGCAAGTAAATGTACAGAATTACTAAATTAAGTGACAGTCTTGTCAAATCAGGCACTAGAAATGGAAATTTTTCTTTTCTATGTTTCAAAAGAGTCAGCAGTGTTTTATCAAAGTATATATTTGATTGATTAAATGAGAAGATAATCTCACATAAGAAAGATCCCATATAACATTTTTTCCACATCCCATGCTTTTATTTCCTTATTTACTAAAAAGAAAAGGAGAAATCCCAAAAATCCATAAATATGACCAAAAGGATTTGCTTTTTTGCAGTGCCTAAGTTCTCAGGTTTTTCTATAGAGAAAACTGAAAAAGGTATTTCATCTTTTTAAAGTATATTCAGAAATTCTAGTGTGTTCATTTTGAAAGTGAAAGTAAAAGTCACACAGTCATGTTTAGCTCTTTGCGACCCCATGGACTGTAGCTTGCCTGGCTCCTCTGTCCATGGAATTCTCCAGGCAAGAGTACTGGAGTGGGTTGCCATTTCCTTCTCCAGTTTGTATTTTAAATTTCTCTTAATATGATAGCAACTGAAAGAGAAACAAGAGTTATCCAGGTTATTTTTATTGTTTCTGTTTGTTACTGACATTGCAAGATATTTCCTATGTTTGGTTGAACATTTGGAGTTGCTGATTCTAGAATGATGAGACCCTTGTATTTTTTCTCCTATAGCACAATTATTTGAGAAATTGAGACTTTTACAGCATATGAGTCACTCAGTCAAATAAGTAGTTAATGATATTCTAGTGTTGAATTGACTGTATCCAAACTCGACTTTTTTTTGAGCCTAGTACAATGCTACCCAGAATCCTAGATGAATTTGGACTTTAGTTTTTTTAGATTAGTTATTACCTAGAACATTGTTGTTCAGTTGCTAAGCTGTATCTGACTTTTTGCCACCCCCATGAATTGTAGCACGCCAGGTTTCCATCCTTCCCTGTTTCCCAGGGCTTGCTCAAACTGATGTCCATTGAGTCGGTGATGTCATCCAACCATCTCATTCTCTGTTGGCCCCTTCTCCTCCTGCCCTCAGTCTTTCCCAGCAGCAAGGTCTCTTCCAATGAGTTAGCTCTTCTCATCAGGTGGCCAAAGTATTGGAGTTTCAGCATAAATCCTTCCAATGAATATTCAGGGTTGATTTCCTTTAGGATTGACTGGTTTGACCTCACTGCTGTCTAAGGGACTTTCAAGAGTCTTCTCCAGCAACGCAGTTTGAAAGCATCAGTTCTTTGGTACTCAGCCTCCTTTATGGCCCAACTCTCAGATCCATACATAGTGCATACATATGTATGCACTATGTAGCATAAAATGAGTATTATATGCTCATGTACTTGCACGCATGCTCAGTCACTTCAGTTGTGTCTGACTCTGGGACCCCATGGACTGTAGCCTGCCAGGCTCCTCTGTTCTTGGGATGCTCTAGGCAGGAATACTGGAGTGGGTTCCGTGCTCTCCTCCAGGGAATCTTCCCAACCCAGGGATCTAACCCAGGTCTACTGCATTGTAGATGGGTTCTTTACCACTGAACCACCAGGGAAGTCCATTATATACTCATATGAGCACCCAATTTAACAATTAGAATTTGAGCAATACTGTTAAATAAACCTTTATATTTTATCCTCATAATATTAATTAAAATTTAGTATAAATTAAAGCATTAATCATTTCCCTAGATATGTTATATCAACTGTTAATAATTATATCCTGAAAGTCTCTGTTTATTAGTATATGTTTAAATATTTAATTTTACAAAAAATGGTACCACACAATAGATATTTTTCAGTTTTACTTTTCACTTAACAATACACTGTAGATATAATTGTCTGTATATCTATTTATTTTGAAATAAATACTGCAATGCCCTTTCTTATCTATGTTTCTGTACTTACTTGGGCTAAGTACTTTTATATGACAGATTTGTAGAAAAGATATAATGCTGATTGTTACTACATTAGACCCCTCATCACTTTTGAGTCAATTAGTCAAGAACAGACATATGAGCACATCTTGAAGATTAAATAAAATTCATCTTTTCCTAGTTTATGCTAACAAAATATGGCTATAGTTCTAATATTTTTGTCTCAGTTCTAATGTAGAACTTATATTAAAATTTAAGACCCATTCAACAAAATACTGAAAATGAAACTACCGTATCTTAAAATATCCCACTTGATCCCTGGATGCTAAGGCCAGAACTTCATGATAATTAATCCGTGGAGCTTTGGCAGCAAATCTAGGGAGAGCTGTCAGCCCAAACACCCAGCCTGCCTGGCACCGTGATCTAAAGACTATGTGGAGAGCAGAGGCTTTCAGTTATGTGCCCTCCCTCCTGCCCTGGAAATACATCAGTGTCACTCACGGCCTGGAGGTGAAGGCAGAGCGTCTCAGAACTCAATCTAGCAAATCACACTCAACAGAGTGTCGGCTTGCCTCTCGGGGACTGGATCGGGGATTTGCATTCACTGCCTCCTGAAGTTTTTCCTTTTTCTTATTTTCTCATTTACACAATACACTTTATATTTAATGAGCTCTTGGCAGAGATGATACACTTCAAAGCCAAAACCACACATTTCTCTCTTAGAGACTCTATTAATATAAGTTAATAATGTAACATAGTACCCGAACCACATCTATTAACAGGCTTTCGTATTCCATGAGCTTCGTAGACCAAAGTGTGATAGCCCTACCACCAGAACCAAGTTAGTTATAGTAGAATATCAGTGAACAGTGAATAAATTTTCAAGGTAAGTTCATCTATGATTCATGTTTTCTATTTGAAATATCACAAAGATACTAAGCGCTTACATTTGTTCTAGAAAAAATACTTATTATACATCATCAGAAATATACTGCCTAGTAGTAAAGGCTTCCCAGGTGTCACTCATGGTAAAGAATCCATTGTCAATGCAGGAGACATATGTAAGAGACACAGGTTTGATCCCTGAGTTGGGAAGATCCCCTGGAGGAGAGCAGAGGAAACTCCTCCAGTATTCTTGCCTGGAGAATCCCATGCACAGTGGAACATAGGGGCTTACATGGGGTCACAAAGAGTCAGACACAACTGAAGCAATTTAGCACATATGCAAGGAGTATCCTTCATTATTTGTCATACACAGAGAGATATTACTTATTTGATCATCTTGAGAGTACTTCTGGCAGAAATAGACCAGCTTCTCAGGTAAATTTAGAGCTGTTCCTGCAAAGTGAAACTATGGGCACAGTCTCTTCAATGGTCAGCCACGTGACTGCTTTCTTTTTTTATTTCTCATCTTCTACACACACAGACACACACGTACACAAAGGATGCATTATTTAAGAGTTTATAAAATATTCCTGATTAACTTATTAGGAGAGTTATAAGGCACTGGCGACCCACTCCAGTACTCTTGCCTGGAAAATCCCATGGACGGGGGAGCCTGGTAGGTTGCAGTCCGCGGGATCGCTAAGAGTCGGACACGACTGAGCGTCTTCACTTTGACTTTTCACTTTCATACATCGGAGAAGGAAATGGCAACCCACTCCAGTGTTCCTGCCTGGAGAATCCCAGGGATGGGGGAGCCTGGTAGGCTGCCGTCTATGGGGTCACACAGAGTCGGACACGACTGTGCGACTGAACTGAACTGACCCTGAATCCCATATAAAAATAGTTCTTCATTCTACTCTATTTCTGATAAAACTTTTACTTTCCTCAAGATTAGTTTTGGGGGAAATCACTATACTAGAGAAGTTGCAAACATTGTTCTGTTTATACTCAAGTCTGTAATGGAAATGAATATTCAGTTAAATGGAATCTGCAGTTTTATTTTCGGGTTTCACTTAGAGTCATTTCATAGTTCTTCTCTGGATAAGTTCTAGCAGTATAAGAGTTGTATAGAGTAGCTCAGAATTCATGGAGCACAGAGCACAACCATTAGCTGCTCAGATTTCCTGAAAGAATTCTGAAGGAGCTATGTGCCAAGGCAAGGCAAGAATTTGGTTGTATGTAGCTACCTGCATCTCAAGACAAGATATATCTTAGATTTGATCACAAAGTGAGAAACTGCAGATCTTTCAGAACACTGCCACAACCATCTTATTTAAGTTTTGTCAACTTAGTCCTTTCTTCATAAGTAGCAATTTGACCATAGTATTTTACAAGCACATAGCACATTATTGAAATGAAAAGAAAATCAAAGTGTTTCATCTCCCACTTCACTTCTCTTTTGGTCAGTAGAATGAAATAGAATTATGGCTAGCTAAATACAATTTACTTTTTCTTAAAATACATCCTTGATTTCGGAAAGAAAGTGCAGTGGCACAAAGTCTCCATAGTAATTTTTCTGCCCCATTTGAAACTTTAAGTGAACTCTTCAGTAGGAAATTCTGTTCAAATAAAACAGCAGGTGGAAGAGCTGGAGCATTGTTAAAAGCTGCATAAGGATATGTGATTTGTTCTATTTTCAAAATATGGTAAAGGGAAATATATAGCTCTCTTCCTGTATAGGAAGAAACCCAGTTGCTTCCTCTCGAGACTCTGTCATGTGTGTCCTTTACTCCTCACACAGGACACTTGACTTCTGATGCTTCTGGCCACCACAAGTGTGATGGTTCTTCCCCCCGACCCCGCCACACCAAAGCAATTCTCTGTGATGCCATCTGAATGTTCCACAATTTAGCTCAGTTCTGATGCTATCTATCTAGAGATAGTGCCAGATTCCACAGAGTCAGGGCTCAGTCCCATAAGACTGCTTCCACCCTGCTTCTATTGCCAGGTTAACCTCAACTGTCCAATCTGGCTGCAATCAGAGGTTCAGACCCTTTTTTTGGATTTGACTGTTTTTTTTTTT